>BMAO01007044.1:0-26828 GCA_019973975.1 Trichonephila clavata | reverse complement strand
CACTACCACTTTCAAGCCAGTAGGTCAAGTGCTTTAAAACGAATATGTATCTTTTACGCCCCTCAACACCCCTTTGGGTCATTTCTTCCAACACTTAAGTAGCGGATAGAACACCATGAAAGAATTATGCCTACAATTTTCGCTCTAGGTCTAAGTATTTTAAATGCAAATATTTTCCCCTTACGTCCTTATTCCTGCAACGACACTTGGGGCTATTTCACCGTAATAATTATGTAGTGAGTCTCTACTCATGAGGAATCGTTTACCCAATTCTCAAGATTCACGTTGAGTGGTTAAAATGGAAACAATTATTTTATTACATGGTTCAAATTTACCAAAATCCATCTTTGCTGATCTCCCCTACTCCATGAAGGAACAGTCTACAAAGGTTTCGAAGACTGTAGTTTGAATAGTTTAGAATATCGTGATTAGTCTAGTCAGTCAGTGAGGTCAGTAAGAGCATTGCTTTCTCCTTATATATATAGATAGTTGTTACCTCCGCTTTTTGGCATTTTATAGTGATTTATAAAATATCATTTTTATATAAAATATTGATATCTAAGTCTAGCATTAAAATTCTATTGCATTGTTACAAAATATATGCTTTTACCTGTAACTCTCGCCTCCTTGAGTAAAAAGGACAGAATAAATTTGAAGTATCTAATATTCTAAATTGAGTCTAGGATGTATTTAGCACTCACAACTCCTATAACAAAATTACGGTCCTCAAAATCAATTTTAGGTGGATTCTACTCCATAAAATAAACATGACAGGCTTAAATTTCAAATCTAAATCCTAATAGGTTAAACTTTTCTAATCAATAATACAATCCCCTTAATCTGGTTGAGGTGGAATGTCTCAAACCGCTCTTAGCGAATTTCATCTAACAAGAAAATAGCCAAATTCCATTAGGTATAGTTCATGTAGGTTGGAAAAAGAAATGTTTTACTGTCACACGCCCCGGAACTCCTTTGCCCCTTGCATTTCCGTCAAATGCATTCTTAGTGGATCCCTATTCAACAAAGGAGAATGCTAACAAATCTTTCAAAGTACACAGGTCTAACAATTCTAAAACAGGATTATTTTCCAATAACTCCCCTTCACTAAACCCTCCTGGGTGGTGTCGATTTTGTTTACCTTTGTTTGAGGAACTCTTCTATGAAAGGACATGCCTGTCCAATTTTCAAAGGTAGATCGATCAAGTGTTAAAACTTGAATTATTTATCTATTAAACCCCTTATTCTGAAATTTTCAATTATCTATTTTGAGGGATTTTCCTAGTTTCTAAATCTCATCTACATTTCCAGTGATATAAATATATCTAATTTATGAATAGAAGTATGTCAAAATCACTTTGCTAAATAATCAGCTGTTTTATACCTGCTCCCCAGTAACAAATAATCGGTAAATATTCGTACCTTTTAAATCTGAGGAAGCAGTTTATTAACCAGATATATATTTTCATTTAATTATATCAATAATCTGTATCAGATTAACTGTAAAACCGCCATTTTAATGTTAAGATTGTTTAACTTTGGAGGCCAAGCTTAAATTCATGAAATCTTGTAATTTTTAATTTGAAAGTTTGGAATTTTGTGGATTTTTTGTGTTTATTGGAGAAGGTTTCTATCTAAATTTTACAATTATATAAAGATAATAGTTAAAACCTTTTCAACTGTTTGTCAAATTTAATACAAAACGTGGATGAAGTTAATTGCTAACATGAGAATAAAATGTTAATTTCTGAAAAGTTAATATGGTAAATGACAGTCATTTAGTATCAGAGCAACCAACATATACTGAAAATGGTTTACAAAATGTTGAAGTGATAAAACTGCCTTTTTCATTAAAGAATAATAAAAATATCAACCAACACTAGAAAATTGATGGGGAAGCTATGGAATATTTTAAATTTTATCACATTTTGGATAAGAACTAATGTTCTCCCCTCCTTCTTTTTTCAAGGTAGTATTTGTCCAAAAATTTTTTCCTAAAATTTATATTTTAAAGATTGTTAAATTTACTATATGTAAACAGTACTTTATATTCCTTTATATAATTGTGTTTTTACTGAAGTGACATTTTGGAAATATTCTAAAACATAACAAAAATGATAAGTTCAATAAATTCATAATGATGCTGTGAACTAAAATTTGTCTTTTTATAAAAACAATTAATATATTCAAAATCAATGCAGCATAAATATAAATGTCTATGATATACATGCCAAACCCTTGAGTTCTTTATGTTTAATGTTTCGAAAAAGGATGTAAGGATGATACATCAAATGTAATGTTTATTTCGCTGCGAGAAGATTGTTATGAACAGAAATACATCCTAGTTTATGTTTAAAACATATTAAGCAGTTTTTGGCGTTCAGAAATAATTTGTCCACATTAGAATATTTTAACGTTTAAACTTAGAAATTATCTTTAACAACAAATCTGATGAAAACTTACAAAAACCCAATGAAACCTTTCGAAATTGTAAAATCAGGTATAAACAAAAAGTCACACTAAATTCATACCAAAACCATATTGAATATATTTTGTATGTTATATTTATGATACTTCCATGTCGACTTGGATCTTTGTTATGAGGAAGCATAAACATTCACAGATTGATACATGAATTGAAAATTGATGCAAATCTACAAAATATTTCGATTAGACAAAACTGAAAACGTATGATTTTATTATTTTCTTAGATATTTAACATTTTGTTTCTATTTTATTGAAACTTACAAAGATGCTGATTTTGAAGAAAGTCAAACTACTATGTTGTAATTTATCATTTGTGATAATGACATATTATGGTAAAATCTGAATTTTCTCAATGGCTTTATTAAATTAAATTTTTTTCCACATTTACTGACATAAAGTGCACTTGAAATTTCACTGCATAATTATGATATGTAACTATATATCTGAAGGATATTTTGAAAATATTCCAAATTTGATTATAGACCAAATAACATGACAAAAAGGCAATTTCAAGAATTGCATGTGATGCTACGTAAAAGTATATGTTTAAGAAAACTAAAAGTATATTTGAAAGGTTCACTTGAGTATAAATATAAATGTTTATTTATTGTACAGATAAGTTTTTGCTTTAGTTTTAAAAGTTAGCTCCATAAAAGATATAGATATTCTGACATGTGATTTTTGTCGTTGCTAAATCAGCTAATACATACCGAAATACATAAATTTTTATGTTTAAAGATATAAACAGCTTTTAGATGTGACAGTTTAAGAAATCATTTGATCAGTTATTGAGATATGATACCTTTTAAAAATACTCTTTGTATGTGTTATATACAAAACATTAATGAAAACTTTCGAAATTGTCGTATATGTCACACATTTCGAAAATCATATTACATTTTGATACATTATTACAAGGCATTCATGATGTTTATTCACCTTTGATGTTATTGTCCATTCATCACATAAAACTTCTTGAAAACTTGATGCAGATTTTGAGAAAACTAATTAAATACAGAATACCTATCTCGTTAACTGAAAACTGAAAAATGCATATATGTATTTTGCTGACAATTTAAGTAAAATAGAACAAAAAGTCTTGAAATAACTATGGTATGTCTAATGGTGTAATAAAATGGGACGAAATCATTGTAATTCTAATTTTGTGATGAGTGACATTTTCATACTAAAATACATATATCCTAAAATCAAAATTTCAAACTAATGTTCCTTTTCTCAGAATTGACTGATAGGATCCTCATGAATTTCAGAATATAACTGATATGTAACTTCTGTATATGCTACAGTTAGTTTTCCTTAAAGATCACAAAATATTTTAAAAAGTCAGTTATCTTCGAAAACAAATAAATTTTCAAAAACTATATGATAGTTTTATATTGATACGTTTTGAAAAACCAATAATATTTGAAAAGACTCACTAGCTATAAATATAAAAGTTTAATTAATATACATCAAAATTTGCAGTTTTATATTAAACAGTTTCTGAGAAAGTATTATAAAGTAACTCAGGTTAACATTAGCGGGATGGGGTACCACCTACTTAATCTCCCAAAGGAAACTTCGGTGTTAAGTATCGCGAGACCCATTTATAGCGGTTCTGGTAATTAACGAAAGGAATGTGTTTACTCAAATTTAAAGACTGTACGTCTAATAGTTTAAAAGCGGAATAACTATCTATAATCCCATTAAATTATTATAATACTATTATAGATAATTATAAATTATCTATAGTATTTTCAGAAACCCCATTTTGTAGGATGTCTACTCTATGAAAGATCTGCTTAAATTTGAAGATGTCAGAGTCTAATAAACTAAAATGGAAAATATTCATTGCGCCTCGTAGGACCCACCAACACACCACCTGGGTTATGTTCTACAAACATTATATATTGATCTTTACTCCATAAAAAGTTTCTGTTTATCATATTTAAAGACTGTATGCTACAGGAGTTTATAAATGAAAGTAGTTATCTTAATGCCTATAAGCACATCACACTTCGGGGTCTATTTTCACAAACCCATTTTGTGGCGCATCTCTACTCAGTTCAAGAGGAACCTGTTGCTTACTAAATTTCAAGATCAGTACTGTGTCTTAAAAATCGAAATATTATATATCTCCTTAACCCTCCCTCAACACTTCCGGTGGTTACCATTTCCAAATACCCATTTTGTAACCGGATATTAATCCATGAAAGAACTATGACTACCAATTTTCAGCCAGTAGGTCCAAGTGCTTTAAAACAAACTACTTATCTTTACGCCCCTCAACACCCTTTGGGTCATTTTCCAAAACCCACTTAGTAGCGGATAAAACACCATGAAAAATTATACTACTGCAATTTTCAAGCCGGTGGTCAAGTATTTTAAAACAAGAAATATTTATCACTTACATACGCCATCTCCTCTGCAACGACACTTGGGGGCTATTTTCAGCCAAAACTGAATTATGTAGTAGATCTCTACTCTATGAAAGAGTCTGCTTTCCACTTTCAAAGTGCAGTTGAGTGTGTAAAATGGAAATATTTTAACTCCCTTGGGTTCAAATTTCGCAAAAACTCATCTTTGCTGATCTCACTCCATGAAGAATGTCTGCAAAATTTCAAGACTGTAGTTTGAATAGCCTTTAGGAGATATCTGACAGCAGTCAGTCCAGTGAGGTCAGCAATGGAGTGAGTTGCTTTTCCTTCTATATATAGACTAAGTTGTACCTCCGCTTTGCTGGGCATTTTAAGTTTTATAAATATAGCTCTGTTTATATAGTAAAATATTTGACTATCTAAGTCCTGCATTAGAATTCTACTGTATTGAAAATATATCTTTACTGTAACTCGCTCTCTTGATAAAAAGGACAGAACAAATTTGTAGCATATCTATTTCTAAAATTGAGTCTAGGATGATGATGTTAGCACATAACCTCATATGACAAGTGAGTTTCAAAATCAATTTTAGGTGGATCTCTCCATAAAATAAACATGAACAAATTTCAAAATCTAAATCTAAGAGGGTAGAAACTTTTCTATCAATAACTAGCACAACCTCTCTTAATTCGGTGTGAGTGGTGTTCTCAAAACCGCTCTTAGCGAATTCCACATTCAGACAATATAATAAATTATGTTAGTCATAGTTGAAAAAGAGTTCCACCACAGAACCTTGTGCCCCTTCGTCCCGTCAAATGCATTCTAGTGAGTCCCATTCAAACTAAGGAACATGCCTACAAATTTCAAGTGACACCAGTTCTGTACAATTCTAAACAGGATTATTTGCAAAACTCCTTCACCTACAAACCCTCCTTGAGGTGTCGATTTTGTCTTTATCTTTGTTTGAGGAACTCTATTCTATGAAAGGGACATGCACTCAATTTCAACATGATCGAATAGTGCTTAAAACGAAATATTTATCTATTACGCCCTTATTCTTGAAAATTTTCATATTATCTATTTTGAGGATTTTCCTATTTCTAAAATCTCAATTCATGACATTTCCATGATATACACATATATGCTAATTCTATGAATATATAGAAGTATTTCAAAATCACTTTTAAAAATAATCAGCTGTTTTACCTGCACCCTTTAACAAATAATCGTGTAAATATTCGCCTTTTAAATCTGGGAAGTTCGTGTATAAGCCAGTAATATTTTCATTAATTATCTCAATAACTAGTCGTTAACTGTTATGAAATGCCATTTAACTGTTAGATTGTTTAACCTTCGGAGCCAAGCACTTCTAAATTTCATGAAATCTTGTAAATTTTAATTTAGAGTTTGGAATTTTTAGTTGTTTTGTGTTTTATTGAGAAGGTCTTTCACTTAAGATTTGTACAATTATTATAAAAGATAATAGTTAAAAACCTTTTCAACTTGTTTATAAATTCTAATAAAACGTGGATGAAGTTAATTAAGAATAGAGAATAAAATATTATTTCGAAAAGTTAACATGGCTAAATGATGAGATCATTTTGGTATCAGTATTAAACTAACATATAACTGACAAATGGTTGTATAAAATTGCTGAAAGTGTAAACCTGCTTTTCATTAAAGAATAATAAAAATATCCTTACACTAAAAATGTGATGAAACGCGAGATATTTTAAAATTTTATCACATTTTTGGATAAGAACTAATGTCTCCCCCTCCTTTTCTTTCTCCAAGGTAAGATGTTGTCCAAAACTTCTTTTCTAAATTTATATTTTAAAATTCGGTATTAATTACTATATCAAATATTTTTATATTCCTTTATATATGTTTTTTACTGAGTGACATTTGGAAATATTCTTAAAACATAACAAAAATGACAAGTTCAATGAAGATTCTAAATGATGCTCGGTGAATCAATCGTTGTCTTTATAAACCCTACATTAATATATTCAAAAATCAATGAGCATAAATATAAATGTCTAATTGAATTATACATGCAAACCTTTCGCCAGGTCTTATGTTTAATAGTTCTGAGAAAAGGTAGTGAGATGATACATCATGTAATGTTTATTTCCTTGAGAAGATTAATTATGAACGAAACACATAAAGTTTATGTTTAAAACATATTAACAGTTTTGGCAGTTTCTAGAAATAATTTGTCCAGCTACAATTTTACACGTTAAACTTAGAAATTATCTTAACAACAAAATCTGATGAAAACTTGCAAAAGCCCAATGAAACCTTCGAAATGTAAAATCAGGTATAATCAAAAAGTCACCACAAATCATACCAAACCATATTGATATATTTTGTATGTTATTTTAATGAGTCACTTCATGTCGACTTGATCTTTGTTAAGTAAGGGTTAAAACATCACAGATTGATGAATTTGAGAAATTGTGCAAATTCTAAAATATTTTAGACAAAACTAGAAAAACGCTGCAGTATTATTTTCTTAGATATTTGAAGCATATTTGTTTCTATTTTATTTGAAAATTCATTGCAAAGATGTCTGATTTTAATAAATGGGTCAAATACAGTTATATTTATCATTTTAGATGAAATGACACATTATGGTAAAATCAATTTTCTCAATGTTATTTTAAAATTAAATTTCTTTTCACACTGACAGCAATACATGCAACTGAACGAAGCAGCGCCTTAGTTCTTTCATGGAGTTAATATCCGTTACAAAATGGGTTTTGGGAAAATTGACCCACCCGAAGGGTGTTGAGGGGGGGGGGGTTAAGGGGGAGATATAAATAATATTTCAGATTTTTAAAACATTAGACGCACAGTCTTGAAATTTTGTAAGCAGGTTCCTCTAAGCAGGTAGAGATACGCCACAAAATGGGTTTTGTGAAAATAGACCCCCAAGTGCGTTGAGAGCTTAAGGGGCGTTATAGATAACTACTTTTCCATTTATAAACTCCTGGTAGCACAGTCTTTAAATATGATAAACAGAATCCTTTTATGGAGTAAAGATCCAATATTATTTTTGTGAAATCAACCCTCCAGTGGTGTTGCGGGGTCTCAAGGGGCGCAATAGATAATTTTTTCCATTTTTAGTTTATTAGACTCACAGTCTTCAAATTTGGTAAGCAGATTCCTTTCATAGAGTAGAGATCCGCTACAAATGGGGTTTCTGAAAATTAACATAGATAATTTATATATTATCTGTAATAATTATTTATAATAATTTAATGGGATTATAGATAGTTATTCCGTTTTTAAACTATTAGACGTACAGTCTTTAAATTTGGTAAACACATTCCTTTCGTTGAGTACAGAACCGCTATAAATGGGTCTCGCGATAATTAACACCGAAGTTTCCTTTTGGGAGATTAAGGTAGTCGGTACCCCCATCCCGCTAATGTTAACCTGAGTTACTTTATGTACCCTTTTCTCAGAAACTGTTTAATATAAAAACTTCACATTTTGTCTGTATATTAATTAAACTTTTATATTTATACTGAAGTGAGCTTTTTCAAATATATTGTTTAGTTTTTTCAAAAACTTCCAGCATAAAACTATCACTATGAGTTTTTTGAAAATTGTCATTTTGTTTTCACGATAACTGACTTTTTCAAAAATATTTTGTGAATTTTAAGGAACACTAACTAAAGTATATACAGTTACATATCAGTTATGTTCTCTGAAATTTGCATGAGGATCCTATCAGTTAATTCTGAGAAAAAGGAACACGTAGTTTGAAATTTTTGATTTTGAGATATATGCATTTTTAGTATGAAATGTCACTTCATCACACAAATTAGGAATTACAGCATGTATTTGTCCCATTTTATTACACATTAGCTTATACTATATTTATTTCAAGACTTTTTTGTTTCCTATTTTACTTAAATTGCTCACAAAATACATATATAGCATTTTCAGTTTTCGTTTAACGAGATGTTTTGTAATATTTACATTAGTTTTTCTCAAAATCTGTATCAGTTTTTCAAGAAGTTTTATGTGTGAATGACAAACATCAAAGGTGAGAATAAAACATCATGAATGCCTTGTAATAATGTATCAAAATGTGAAAGTAATGATTTTGAAATGTGTGACTATACGACAATTCTCGAAAGTTTTCATTAATGTTTTGTATATACACATGCAAAGAGTATTTTTAAAGGTATCATATCTCAATAACTGATCAAATGATTTCTTAAACAGCCAAATAAAACTGTTTATATCTTTTTAAACATGAAAAAAAAAATTTATGTATTTGTATGTATATAACATGATTTACATGCAACGACAAAAAAAATCACATGTCAGATATCTATGTATCTTTTATGGAGCAACTTTTTGAAAACTAAAGCTTAAAAACTTGTCTGTACAATAAATAAACATTTATATTTATACTCAAGTGAAACCTTTCAAATATACTTTTTTAGTTTTTTCAAAACATACTTTTACGTAGCATCACTGCGAATTTTTTTAAAAATTGCCCTTTTTTGTCATGTTATTTGTCTATAATCAAATATTTAGGAATATTTTCAAAATATCACTTCAGTATATATTAGTTACATATCAGTAATATGCAGTGAAAATTTCAAGTGCATTTATTCAGTAAATTGTGAGAAAAAAGAAAATTTAATTTTAAAAAATAACATTGAGAAAATTGCATTTTTACCATAATATGTCATTTCATCACAAAAATGATAAATTACAACATGTATTTGACCCATTTTATTAAAAAATCAGCATCTTTGCAATGAATTTTCAAATAAAATAGGAAACAAAAATGTCTTAAATATCTAAGAAAAATAATACATAGCGTTTTTCAGTTTTTGTCTAACGAAATATTTTGTAGATTTGCATCAATTTTCTCAAATTCTGTATCAATCTGTGAATGTTTTAGCTTCCACTCATAACAAATATCCAAGTCGACATGAAGTATCATAAATTATAACATACAAAATATATCAATATGGTTTGGTATGAATTTGTGGTGACTTTTTGGTTATACCTGATTTTACATTTCGAAAGGTTTCATTGGGTTTTTGTAAAGTTTTCATCAGATTTTGTTGTTACAGATAATTTCTAAGTTTTAAACGTTAAAAAATATTCTTAACTGGACAAATTATTTCTGAACTGCCAAAAAAAACTGTTTATATGTTTTTAAACATAAACTTTATGTGTTTTTCTGTTCATAACAATCTTCTCGCAAAGGAAATAAACATTACATTTGATGTATCATCTCATACCTTTTTCTCAGAAACTATTAAACATAAAGACTCAAGAGTTTGCATGTATATCAATTAGACATTTATATTTATGCTGCATTGAATTTTTTTGAATATATTAAATAGTTTTTATAAAAAGACAAATTTTAGTTCACCGAGCATCATTATGAATTTATTGAACATTGTCATTTTTTTGTTATGTTTTAAGAATATTTCCAAAATGTCACTTCAGTAAAAAACACAATTATATAAAAGGAATATAAAGTACATGCATATAGTAAATTTACACAATTTTTAAAAATATAAATTTTAGAAAAAAGGAATTTTTGGACAAATACTTACCTTGAGAAAAGAAAAAGGAGGGGGGGGGAGGAGCATTAGTTCTTATCCAAAAATGTGATAAAATTTTAAAATATTCATGCTTCCCCATCAATTTTCTAGTGTTGGTTGATATTTTTTTTTTTATTATTCTTTTAATGAAAAAGCAGGTTTTTACACTTTTAGCAATTTTACAACCATTTTCCAGTATATGTTGGTTGCAATACTGGATACTAAATGATGTCATTTAGCCATGTTTAACTTTTTCAGAAATAATATTTTTATTCTCATGTTAGCAATTAACTTCATCTACGTTTTTATTAGAATTCTGATAAACAAGTTGAAAAGGTTTTTAACTATTATCTTTTTATAATAATTGTAAAATTTAGATAGAAAGACCTTCTCCAATAAAACACAAAACAACTACAAAATTCCAAACTTCAAATTAAAATTACAAAGATTTCATGAAATTTAGAAGCTTGCCTCCAAAAGAAGGTAAACAATCTAACAGTTAAAATGGCAGTTTTCATACAGTTAATCTACAGTTAATTGAGTATAATTAAATGAAAAAATATACTGGCTTTACAACTGCTTCCCAGATTTAAAAGGCGAATATTTACGCGATTATTTGTTAAAAGGGGGCGTGGTAAAACAGCTGATTATTTTTTAAAAGTGATTTTTGACATACTTCTCATTCATAAATTAGCATATATGTTATATCACTGGAAATGTCATGAATTGGAGATTTTAGAAATAGGAAAATCTCAAAATAGATAATATGAAAATTTTCAGAATAAGGGGGCGTAATAGATAAATATTTCCGTTTTAACACTATTCGATCTACCTGCTTGAAAATTGGTAGGCATGTCCCTTTCATAGAATAGAGTTCCTCAAACAAAGAGTAAAACAAAAATTGACACCCAAGGAGGGTTGCTAGGGGTGAAGGGGAGTTATTGGAAAATAATCCTGTTTTAGAATTGTTAGACCTGTGTACTTGAAATTTGTTAGGCATGTTCCTTTTGTTGAATAGGGATCCACTAAGAATGCATTTGACGGGAATCAAGGGGCAGCAAGGGGTTACTGGGGCGTGTTGACGAAACATTTCTTTTTTCAAACTACATGAACTATACTAATGGAATTTGGCTTACATTTTTCTTTTGTTGAATTGAAATTCGCTAAGAGCGGTTTTTGAGAACACCACTCTCAACCGAATTAAGAGGGGTATTGTAGTTATTGATAGAAAAATTTTACCCTATTAGATTTAGATTTGAAATTTTGCTTCCATGTTTATTTTATGGAGTAGAGATCCACCTAAAATTGATTTTGAGGAAATCCACTTTGTTATAGGGTTACGAAAGTGTAAATATCATCCTAGACTCAATTTTAGAGAATATTAGATACTACAAATTTGTTCTGTCCTTTTTTTTATCAAGAGGCGAGAGTTACAGGTAAACTATATATTTTCAATACAATAGAATTCTTAATGCTAGGACTTAGATATCAATATTTTATATATATAAACAGATATATTTATAAAACTTCATAAAATGCCCAGCAAAGCGGGAGGGTAGCAACTAGTCTATATATATAAAGGAGAAAAGCAACTCACTCACTTACTGACTCACTGACTGACTGACTAATCACGATATCTCCTAAACTATTCAAACTACAGTCTTGAAATTTTGTAGACATGTTCCTTTCATGGAGTAGAGATCAGCAAAGAATGGATTTTTTGCGAAATTTGAACCCCAAGGGGAGTTAAAAATAATTGTTTCCATTTTTACACTACTCAACGTGCAATCTTGAAATTGGGTAAGCAGATTCCTTTCATAGAGTAGAGATCTACTACATAATTAGTTTGGTGAAAATAGCCCCCCCCAAGTGGCGTTGCAGGGGAATAAGGGGCGTAAGGGATAAATATTTTCGTTTTTAAAATACTTGACCGACCGGCTTGAAAATTGGTAGGCATAATTCTTTCATGGTGTTCTTATCCGCTACAAAGTGGGTTTTGGGAAAATTGACCCAAAAGGGGTGTTGAGGGGCGTAAAAGATAAGTAGTTTCGTTTTTAAAGCACTTGACCTACTGGCTTGAAAATTGGTAGTCATAGTTCTTTCATGGAGTTAATATCCGTTACAAAATGGGTTTTGGGAAAATTGACCACCCCGAAGGGTGTTGAGGGGGGGGGGTTAAGGGGAGATATAAATAATATTTCAGATTTTTAAAACATTAGACGCACAGTCTTGAAATTTTGTAAGCAGGTTCCTCTAAGCAGGTAGAGATACGCCACAAAATGGGTTTTGTGAAAATAGACCCCCCAAGTGCGTTGAGGAGCTTATGGGGCGTTATAGATAACTACTTTTCCATTTATAAACTCCTGGTAGCACAGTCTTTAAATATGATAAACAGAATCCTTTTATGGAGTAAAGATCCAATATATAATGTGTTTTGTGAAAATCAACCCTCCAGGTGGTGTTGCGGGTCTCAAGGGGCGCAATAGATAATTTTTCCATTTTTAGTTTATTAGACTCACAGTCTTCAAATTTGGTAAGCAGATTCCTTTCATAGAGTAGAGATCCGCTACAAAATGGGGTTTCTGAAAATTAACATAGATAATTTATATAATTATCTATAATAATTATTTATAATAATTTAATGGGATTATAGATAGTTATTCCCGTTTTTAAACTATTAGACGTACAGTCTTTAAATTTGGTAAACACATTCCTTTCGTTGAGTACAGAACCGCTATAAAATGGGTCTCGCGATAATTAACACCGAAGTTTCCTTTTGGGAGATTAAGGTAGTCGGTACCCCCCATCCCGCTAATGTTAACCTGAGTTACTTTATGTACCCTTTTCTCAGAAACTGTTTAATATAAAAACTTCAAATTTTGTCTGTATATTAATTAAACTTTTATATTTATACTGAAGTGAGCTTTTTCAAATATATTGTTTAGTTTTTTCAAAAACTTCCAACATAAAACTATCACTATGAGTTTTTTGAAAATTGTCATTTTGTTTTCACGATAACTGACTTTTTCAAAAATATTTTGTGAATTTTAAGGAAAACTAACTTAAGTATATACAGTTACATATCAGTTATGTTCTCTGAAATTTGCATGAGGATCCTATCAGTCAATTCTGAGAAAAAGGAACACGTAGTTTGAAATTTTTGATTTTGAGATATATGCATTTTTAGTATGAACTGTTACTTCATCACAAAAATTATAAATTACAGCATGTATTTGTCCCATTTTATTACACATTAGCTTATCCTATATTTATTTCAAGACTTTTCTGTTTCCTATTTTACTTAAATTGCTCACAAAATACATATATAGCATTTTTCAGTTTTCGTTTAACGAGATGTTTTGTAATATTTACATTAGTTTTCTCAAAATCTGTATCAGTTTTTCAAGAAGATTTATGTGTGATGAATGACAAACATCAAAGGTGAGAATAAAACATCATGAATGCCTTGTAATAATGTATCAAAATGTGAAAGTAATGATTTTGAAATGTGTGACTATACGACAATTCTCGAAAGTTTTCATTAATGTTTTGTATATACACATGCAAAGAGTATTTTTAAAGGTATCATATCTCAATAACTGATCAAATGATTTCTTAAACAGCCAAAATAAAACTGTTTATATCTTTTTAAACATGAAAAAAAAATGTATGTATTTGTATGTATATAACATGATTTACATGCAACGACAAAAAAAATCACATGTCAGATATCTATGTATCTTTTATGGAGCAACTTTTTGAAAACTAAAGCTTAAAAACTTGTTTGTACAATAAATAAACATTTATATTTATACTGAAGTGAAATCTTTCAAATATACTTTTTAGTTTTTTCAAAACATACTTTTACGTAGCATCACTGCGAATTTTTTAAAAATTGCCTTTTTTTGTCATGTTATTTGGTCTATAATCAAATATTTAGGGAATATTTTCAAAATATCACTTCAGTATATATAGTTACATATCAGTAATATGCAGTGAAAATTTCAAGTGCATTTATTCAGTAAATTGTGAGAAAAAAGAAAATTTAATTTTAAAAATAACATTGAGAAAATTGCATTTTTACCATAATATGTCATTTCATCACAAAAATGATAAATTACAACATGTATTTGACCCATTTTATTAAAAATCAGCATCTTTGCAATGAATTTTCAATAAAATAGGAAACAAAAATGTCTTAAATATCTAAGAAAATAATACATAGCGTTTTTCAGTTTTTGTCTAACGAAATATTTTGTAGATTTGCATCAATTTTCTCAAATTCTGTATCAATCTGTGAATGTTTTAGCTTCCACTCATAACAAATATCCAAGTCGACATGAAGTATCATAAATATAACATACAAAAATATATCAATATGGTTTGGTATGAATTTGTGGTGACTTTTTGGTTATACCTGATTTTACATTTCGAAAGGTTTCATTGGGTTTTTGTAAAGTTTTCATCAGATTTTGTTGTTACAGATAATTTCTAAGTTTTAAACGTTAAAAATTATTCTTAACTGGACAAATTATTTCTGAAACTGCCAAAATAAAACTGTTTATATGTTTTTAAACATAAACTTTATGTGTTTTTCTGTTCATAACAATCTTCTCGCAAAGGAAATAAACATTACATTTGATGTATCATCTCATACCTTTTTCTCAGAAACTATTAAACATAAAGACTCAAGAGTTTGCATGTATATCAATTAGACATTTATATTTATGCTGCATTGAAATTTTTTGAATATATTAATTAGTTTTTATAAAAAGACAAATTTTAGTTCACCGAGCATCATTATGAATTTATTGAACATTGTCATTTTTTTGTTATGTTTTAAGAATATTTCCAAAATGTCACTTCAGTAAAAAACACAATTATATAAAAGGAATATAAAGTACATGCATATAGTAAATTTACACAATTTTAAAAATATAAATTTTGGAAAAAAGTAATTTTTGGACAAATACTTACCTTGAGAAAAGAAAAAGGAGGGGGGGGAGGAGCATTAGTTCTTATCCAAAAATGTGATGAAATTTTAAAATATTCATGCTTCCCCATCAATTTTCTAGTGTTGGTTGATAATTTCTTTTTATTATTCTTTTAATGAAAAAGCAGGTTTTTACACTTTCAGTAATTTTACAACCATTTTCCAGTATATGTGTTGGTTGCAATACTGGATACTAAATGATGTCATTTAGCCATGTTTAACTTTTTCAGAAATAATATTTTTATTCTCATGTTAGCAATTAACTTCATCCACGTTTTTATTAGAATTCTAATAAACAAGTTGAGAAGGTTTTTAAACTATTATCTTTTTATAATAATTGTAAAATTTAGATAGAAAGACCTTCTCCAATAAAACACAAAACAACTACAAAATTCCAAACTTCAAATTAAAATTACAAAGATTTCATGAAATTTAGAAGCTTGCCTCCAAAAGAAGGTAAACAATCTAACAGTTAAAATGGCAGTTTTCATACAGTTAATCCACAGTTAATTGAGTATAATTAAATGAAAAAAAATATACTGGCTTTACAACTGCTTCCCAGATTTAAAAGGCGAATATCTACACGATCATTTGTTATAAGGGGGCGTGGTAAAACAGCTGATTATTTTTTAAAAGTCATTTTGACATACTTCTCATTCTTAAATTAGCATATATGTTATATCACTGGAAGGGTCATGAATTGGAGATTTTAGAAATAGGAAAATCTCAAAATAGATAATATGAAAATTTTCAGAATAAGGGGCGTAATAGATAAATATTCCCGTTTTAACACTATTCGACCTACCTGCTTGAAAATTGGTAGGCATGTCCCTTTCATAGAATAGAGTTCCTCAAACAAAGAGTAAAACAAACATCAACACCCAAGGAGGGTTGCTAGGGGTGAAGGGGAGTTATAGGAAAATAATCCTGTTTTAGAATTGTTAGACCTGTGTACTTGAAATTTGTTAGGCATGTTCCTTTTGTTGAATAGGGATCCACTAAGAATGCATTTGACGGGAATCAAGGGGCAGCAAGGGGTTACTGGGGCGTGTTGACGAAAAATTTCTTTTTTCGGACTACAACTATACTAATGGAATTTGGCTTACATTTTTCTTTAGTTGAATTGAAATTCGCTATGAGCGGTTTTTGAGAACACCACTCTCAACCGAATTATGAGGGGTATTGTAGTTATTGATAGTAAAAATTTTACCCTTTTAGATTTAGATTTGAAATTTTGCTTCCATGTTTATTTTATGGAGTAGAGATCCACCTAAAATTGGTTTTGAGGAAATCCACTTTGTTATAGGGTTACGAAAGTGTAAATATCATCCTAGACTCAATTTTAGAGAATATTAGATAATACAAATTTGTTCTGTCCTTTTTTTTATCAAGAGGCGAAAGTTACAGGTAAAAGTATATATTTTCAATACAATAGAATTCTTAATGCTAGGACTTAGATATCAATATTTTATATATATAAACAGATATATTTATAAAACTTCATAAAATACCCAGCGAAGCGGGAGGGTAGCAACTAGTCTATATATATAAAGGAGAAAAGCGACTCACTCACTGACTGACTGACTAATCACGATATCTCCTAAACTATTCAAACTACAGACTTGAAATTTTGTAGACATGTTCCTTTCATGGAGTAGAGATCAGCTAAGAATGGATTTTTTGCGAAATTCGAACCCCAAGGGGAGTTATAAATAATTGTTTCCATTTTTACACTACTCAACGTGCAAACTTGAAATTGGGTAAGCAGATTCCTTTCATAGAGTAGAGATCTACTACAGAATGAGTTTGGGGAAAATAGCCCCCCAAGTGGCGTTGCAGGGGAATAAGGGGCGTAAGGGATAAATAATTTCGTTTTTTAAATACTTGACCGACCGACTTGAAAATTGGTAGGCATAATTCTTTCATGGTGTTCATATCCGCTACAAAGTGGGTTTTGGGAAAATTGACCCAAAAGGTGTTGTTGAGGGGCGTAAATGATAAATAGTTTCGTTTTTAAAGCACTTGACCTACTGGCTTGAATATTGGTAGTCATAGTTCTTTCATGGAGTTAATATCCGCTACAAAATGGGTTTTGGGAAAATTGACCCCCGAAGGGTGTTGAGGGGGTTGGTTAAGGGGAGATATAAATAATTATTCAGATTTTTAAAACATTAGACGCACAGTCTTGAAATTTTGAAAGCAGGTTCCTCTCATAGTGTAGAAATACGCCACAAAATGGGTTTCGTGAAAATAGACCCCCCAAGTGCGTTGAGGAGCTTAAGGGTCGTTATAGATAACTACTTTTCCATTTATAAACTCCTGGTAGCACAGTCTTTAAATATGATAAACAGAATCCTTTTATGGAGTAAAGATCCATATATAATGTGTTTTGTGAAAATCAACCTCCAGGTGTGTTGCGGGGTCTCAAGGGGCGCAATAGATAATTTTTTCCATTTTTAGTTTATTAGACTCACAGTCTTCAAATTTGGTAAGCGGATTCCTTTGATAGAGTAGAGATCCGCTACAAAATGGGTTTTTTGAAAACAGACCCCGAAGTTGCATTGCGGGGGCTCATGGGGGAGGGGTTATAGATAATTATTCCCATTTTTAAACTATTAGACGTACAGTCTTGAAATTCGGAAAGCATTTTCCTTTCGTTGAGTACATAACCACTATATAATGGGTCTCGCGGAAATTAACAACGAAGTTTCCTTATGGGAGATTAAGGGGCGTAATAGATAAATATTTCCGTTTTAAAACTATTCGATCTACTTGCTTAATAATTGGTAGGTATGTTCCTTTCATGGAACAGAGTTCCTCAAACAAAGAGTAAAACAAAAATCGACACCCAAGGAGGGTTGCGAGGGGTGAGGGGAGTTATAGGAAAATAATCCTGTTTTAGAATTGTTAGCCCTGTGTACATTAAATTTGTTAAGTATGTTCCTTTTGTTGAATAGGGATCTCCTAAGAATGCATTTGACTGGAATCAACTCCTGAGGGAGCAAGGGCTTACTGGGGCGTGTTGACAAAAAATTTCTTTTTTCAAACTACAAGAACTATAATAATGGATTTTGGTTTACATTTTTCTTTTGTTGAATTGAAATCCGCTAAGAACGGTTTAACGGTTTTTGGGAGAACGACTCTCAACGGAATTACGAGGGAGTATTTATAGTAAAAATTTTGTTTTTACCCTATTAGATTTATTTTTGAAATTTGGCTTCCATGTTTATTTAATGGTGTAGAGATCCACCTAAAATTGGTTTTGCGGAAATCCACTTTGTTATAGGATTACGAAAGTGTCAACATCATTCTGTACTCAATTTTAGAGAATATTAGATAATATAAATTAGTAGTTCTGTCCTTTTTTTTATCAAGAGGCGAGAGTTACAGGTATAAGTATATTTTTCAATGCAATAGAATTCTTAATATGCTAGGACTTAGATATCAATATATTATATATATAAACAGATATATTTATAAAACATCTTGACATACCCAGAGGAGTGGGAGGGTAACGGCTAGTATATATATATACGTGTGTGTGTGCGTGAGTGTGTGTGAGTGTGCGTGTTTGTGTACATGTATGCATGTGTATGTGTTGCACAAATTCCTTTAATTTGCATATATTTCGCTCCTTAACATCTGCATAATTTTCATCCGTTATCATTTTTTAATTAAATACACATTCTTATGACGATAGTGATTTAAATGTAAGCAAAAAAAAAATCCTTCTATATCCTACGTCGTCGAATTTAAATGTGGGTTGATACAACACAGTAATATCAACTGGCCAAGCCAATTGACTTTCTGTTATTAAATTACGTAATTCAGTCAAATTTTTCAGTTTTTTAACTGTATGAGTTTTCAGGGAGTTTTGTTTGCTACTACTTTTGCTTGTGTGCATTTGAAGTTATTTTTTTGGGGGGAGAGGGATTTCAAAAACTTATAGAACAATTTTTTGACGAATAAGAGTAAGACAATGTTTCATTGCTTCTGAACTGACCCTACCTATTCATGTCTACATATTAAATAACGGGCAAAAAAGTAATATCTCTTTCTCGAAAAATTTTTTTCACACTTTTTAATGAAATATGGTAAAAAAAGGACTTTATTTTGTAACCAATTAATCAATTTGGCATGATTAAAGATTGCATGTTGTTAAGTTCAATAGTTCATATCAGTTAAGATACAGCCATGTGCTTAAGTAATCTTTTTATTGATGAATGACAATAACCTACAATAAGTTATATTGTATGATTTTATACTATATCAGCAAAACAACTTTTGCCCTTATAACGAGGTTGAGGGAGCAGTTTATTTAATTTTTAACACGTGGATAAAGTCTGGAAAATCACTTTTGCACATAGATCTAAATGTATAATTCACCATAAATTCCAATAGGAACTAACTACTAAAATTTATATTTTTAATACAATTTGTTAGAATTAAAGTGGGAGTGAAAGAACCAGATTTTAAAAGCCAGTACCACGAGATGTTTCCCTGAAGCATTTAATCTGTTTAAATCAACATTAGAGAACCAAACTCTTCACTGTGAGCCTTATGCTGAAGTAGAAAACCCTTGAAGGCAAAGGAAGGATTCTGGATTATCTGGCAGTAAACAAATGAGTTTATTATGAACAGCTATCAATAGAAATATTAGTATTCTGCTATTTTTAATTTACAGTAATTTATTTTTTCCTAAACTTTGTCATTTTTGACATTATGGAAAAAGAAATCCCCTTAAATTTTCAAATTTCATATGTTATCCTCGTAAAATACTGATAACTGAATAACAAACTACAGATCATGACCAAATTCTCAAATTTTAAATGTTTTTTTTCTGTCAAAAATTAAAAAAAATATAATATATTTTATTTAACTAGTAAGAACCCCGTTGCAAGATGACGTTGGAAAGTTTTTAGGGATCAAGTAAATTCCTTTAAAATTATATTAGTAAAAGAAAAATAAATATCCCTTCCCTTGCAAAAAAAAATCCAGTGTGTTTCTATGAAATTTTAATAAGTTTCTTGATAAAATCCTTAAATAATTTTACATAATTTCTTAAAATATATCTATGTACACATTGACTATTACTCAAATATAAACACGCAATACAGAAAAACTAAATTCTACATAGTTGAGTATTTGAGAAATTACAAATGTGTTCAGACATCTGTATTTTAACAACAAAAACTAAGACAGTGTAATGGAACTGCTACACCTCTAGAAACTGAAAAGCTAAATAACCAAATCAAATAGCTCCTCGCAAAATATCTTACTCTTTACATGCACGCACTGTTACTTTAAAACATTCACTCTTTTCATTTTTTTTCCATATAACTGAATAGAGAAGCTTAACCTATAAAGAAAACATGGAATTCCGGAACAGCCCTCTGATTTATAGGGTAAAAACTGAGTTTGTAGCGTCACTACACGATTGGTCCATACCTCTAGTGATTTAGAGGCGATGTACAACGTTAAATATTTACATCCTAATTATATTTTGCGGTGGACCTCTACTCCCCGCTTTGTTTCGCACTGTTTTATTGTTGCCAACAGCGGAAAGAGAAAACTTATAGTTCCACGTTTTCTGACAATTTGTTTCGTAAAATAAAAGATGGAGAGTGTGGGGGGCGTCGGAGAAAGAGGCGCGCTTTTGGAGATCTTCTGGGACTTTTTTGCAACTTATTTTTGTTGTTGGAGATTTTAAGAAGTAATTATATGTCTTGTAAGAAGTCATTTCAATTGGTGTAATGAATAATAAATAACTTCAAAGAAATGAATGGCATTTAAATTTTATCTCATCGGTGTTTAGTAAATAAAAAGTCTTTTAAAAAGGAAAGTCTTTGTGTGTCTTTAATTTATATAATAAAGTAAAAAATGGGACAGCGAATCATATTTCCTTTGAAATTCTTACCTTTGATATTTAGGAAATTTTATGCTTGTGTAAATGTTTGCTTTAGACGCGACATTAAGCAATCTTTACGAAGTATAAAAATTCTATATTTATACGTCTCAACGCTTTATGTTAACTTTAAATATTTCATGTAAGAACGTTTCGCATAAGGTTTAATCAGTTACAGATAAGATTACATAAATTATTTTCAATTCTGCATTACATTATTTACTACATGTTTACTTAGGTTTTATTAAATTCATGTAAAAATATATATCATATCTCTTTTCACAATACTTTATATTTTAATCCAATGTTTATGCAACAGGTCATAGTTTTCGTGAGAAGATTCTTTTAATTTCATTTTTATATAACGCCCTTTTATACGAAATAATTTTTAAAAAACATTTTAGGTTCAATTCATAGTCTTAGATGACTTAATTAACAATTGAATTTTAGAATTCCTGTCGAAAAATTTCTCTAAAAAGATGTTCATAATTACGCCTCTTCTTTGCCACAAAATTATGATAAGCTAGTTATAAACGAATTAAAGGAAGACATTTTTTTGAAAAATTATAAATTTGTTCAAAAATTTTCACTAGAGGGCACTTTACATGGAAACAGGCAAAATTTAACAAAAATAAAAAGACCTGTGAGGAATGTATTAACAATTTCAACAATTCAGAATAATATTTATAAAAAATAAGATGCAAATTCGAAAAGAAAAACATAGGATAAAAAGAGATTATGGAAGAAAAATATTTCACTTACTTCACTATGTCAGTTTCTAGCTACTGTTATGAATTTCTCTATTTTTATATAGGGTGTCCTGAAATTAACCTCAATCGGACACAGGCTATGAAGAATGAACACATCAATCCTGGAAAAGTTTAGAAACAAAACACCCTATGAATTGGTTAGATGAAGTGACCCTTTCATCTCATCGTTAGACACTATGACCACAAATTTCCCAATTTCGCAGTGATTTTTTCTCTAACGTTATCTTATTTAACCGTGCTATTAATCACAATCACAAGAGGAGCAAAACAGTTTGATAACTTATTTAAAATTAACGTTTGTTTATTAGAATCAGGGTTTGAGAAAATAGATGTCGCCTAATTTTGATTCTCCATAAAGAGAAAAATTTTGCATAAAACCCCAGACAAGCTCTTCAAAAGATGACCAATCAAAGTCCTTTTAGGTTCAAGGTGTGTACCATTTTAATATCATAAGATATTAAAATGGTCCAACAATTTCTATCCATAAAAAGTATTGTCGTTCTTCTAAATAAAAGGACCATTTTAAAAAGCTCGATGATAATGGTGTAACTCATAGAAGTAATGACTTAAAACTAAAATGGAAAACATTTTTGTAATACTTTAATAAATTCAATCTTCCAAGTTTTTGCCTTCTAATTTCTTCTAAACCATTTGAAAATATAATCAATTTTCAATGAAATCAATAATCAATGAAAATATAATCAATCACCAAAAGAATTGGTAAAACAGTGGAAGAAATAAATTTAGCTAATAACTCACGACTCATCAAGCGATCCCTTTTAAAATGTTGCAGAGCTGCCATTCATGTAGAATGCAGATATTTCGAACTTTTACTTTTTTTTTTCAGTAAAGTATTACAAAAAAAATTTCCCTTTTTAAAAAAAAAATGTAACTAAAGATTGATTTTTTTACAAAAATGAAGCCATTTTGTTGAAAGAAATGGGCAATAATTCTTATGGATTGAAAAGTAGCAAGTGTTCTAGCATTTTGGAAGTTTAATCAAATTGTTCATATTTTTAATGAATGAATGCACAGCCACGTTGATGAATAGCACAGCCATGCAAGTTTACATTAATGAAGAAAAAAAAAATACAAATTTGTGAAAATTGTGGTCACATCCCTTAATGATATGATGGGGTATTTTTTATAAAGGTATTTTTAAAAGAAACATGTCCTGCAAATAAAAAGGACCCGAAAGAAAGCTTATTTAAAAAATTAAAATTTCAAAATAATTGCTTGGTAAAAAATGGTACTTGTATTTTTCTTTGGAAATAAATATTCCATGTGTGCTCAAAAGAGGTACATGTTAACATTTTCATATATGTAAAAATAAATTGTGTACAGAGCACTTGTCCCATTTATCACATGTGATATTTATTTTTCCAGCAGTTGAAAAGGAACTCACTCCATGGAAGTGTTCCGGGAGTGAGAAAGTGAATATTAACGTATCACTGCTTAGCTGTATACTCGAGGGCTTTTGGTGAAAGACCTCAAAGGATGAGGAAAGACCAAGTGGCGAGGATGACACCTCGTCACAACCACTCTCTCTTCTAACTACCACTCCATAATAACTGGAGGACGTTTGAGCTCTCGACAGATTTAGCGTGCATCGTTCCCCTACATGACGGATCTTCAGCGGTACTAGGCTCGAACTGATGACACGCCGCCCATGAGTTGACCATCGTTACCTTGACCACTAGGCTACCGTGGCTACGGTTTACCATAAGGAACTGTATTTACTTTGTCTTAAAGGGAAGTCCATTGAATTTGATCCATTAGAGAAATGCTTGCAGAATTGCTCCTAAAACACCTTTCAGCTCTCAGGGAACATGGAATATTTTTTACAATGTTCATTAAATTAAATCATTTTCCTATTTATTATATTCAACATACATTGTCAAACTTATTTCGCACCATATCTGATAAATATATTTACTAAAATAAACCAAAACAATATAATTTATAATTACGTCGAATGAATAAAATTTATATTTTGTGATAGGGTTTACTGGTTATGTCTTTTTACTTTTTATCCAAACTTTTTAATTATTAAATACTGTAAATTATTCTTACATCATATTTTTTTTTAAAAAAAATAATTCATGATCAAATGAACTACATTCGATGAACAAAGAAAGTATTTTTTTTTCTTTTTGAAATTCATAGGGTATGTTAATTAAAAAGCCTTTCTTTCAGCAAAATTTTGTTTTAAGAAAAATATTTAAGCCTCAAACAACCAAATCTTCAAATATATAAAAAAAAATATTTGCCATTCTATTACGTGTACCAAACAGTTAATTTTTTTTCATGTAGCAATACTAATCCTTTAGGTTAAGGGGGGACGTAATAAATTCCCACCTTATCCGACAACCCCCATTTCAAAGGGGAAGGGGAACGAACGCACCACCATTTCCCCATATTTCATAGTTCGATTACGTACATTCGGTCATCATTTCCTAGTCCAGTCACGGCCAGAACCCAATTTCACACGAAGTGTCACGTGTGGAAAATTCACCGCCCAACATTGGGCACTAAATCTCACCGTAACCGTGGTTCCACACCCCTTCCAATTCACGAAGCAGATGGTGTCGAAAAATCTCATTTTAAGGTACATAGAATGCTTTTTTCTCCAATACCATCGCTAGAAACCCCAACGCCGTAAAAACACTAGCTGTGTGTGTGTGTGAGTTAAAATAATCTTTGTTCCTTCCTTATATCCTATTTCGATCGCAATACCATGGGATTGAATCTCGGTAGATGCCCATGAAAAAAACATGCTTAAAAGGGATGGTGTACCATTAAAACTAATTTCATAATTGTTAACTTAATTAGCTGAAATTGAAATCAATATAGCAAATGATTATTATACTTCACAATTTAAATTTTTTTTATTAAAAATATTAACTGATTTTTTAAAAAAATATCCATTTTTTAAATTATTTCTTTAAAAAAAGCTCCTTGCACATTAGTTTTTAAGATATGTACATGTTTTGTTTTATATATGTATGTAACAAAATATATCTGTGCATGCATTTTAGAATATAATTCAGAATAGAATTTGATGAAAAATAAAGATACATTTCGTATACTAATACGAAATTTTTCACCAATTACCCCACATTCAAGGTATTCAAATCAGCACAAAATATGATTCATTAATGTTAATTTTTTATAGAAATCTAATACACAAATTTGTGCATAATATCATCTTTCATAAGGTGGGAGAAATTCAAAACGATATGACTTAAAATGAAACTCAAAGAGCATTTTGCTAACTATCAAATGTTAAAATTTACGAACTAGAAAAGATACATTTTAAATATTTATTTGTGTAAAATAAAAAATAATGAATCAGTAATTACCCCACAATTAATTAAAAAACAAAGATTAATCAAAATGACAAAAGTCTTTGATAGAATTATCCAATGAAATATAAGAATTATTATTAGTATAAAAAATCATAATCGCAATTTTGACCCAATTCGACATTGTGAAGGTCCACCATCCTCTTAATCAAATTGAAAAATTAAAATTTTCTGCTTAGACGTAGAATTACAATATTTTTTTTAAAAATTTACCTGATGATAAAATACAGTTAGGTTTTATATGTCAAGATAAATTCCCATCTGATGATTGTGCATATAAATAAAATATATTTTCAAAAAATTAATTTTTTTTGTAATTTAACATTGATTACATTTTCGAAAATTAAAATAGATTTGCAATATTTTATCGTCACAAAATGAAAAAAAGAGTGAAGTTATCATCACATATGGTAAATAATTTTATCGTATTAAAACAACAACTGTGGGATAATCACACAATATAAATCCTTTAAGATGTATTCACCCTGGTTTGGAACTGTGATTATTAAAAATCGTTTAATTAAATATTTGTTTATTTATATTGTCACCTGAACAATATTATAAATATAAATTTTTGAGAAAATTATTACGGCTATGCAGTAAAGAATTATTTAAAGACAAGTTTTTGGAGAAAAAATGAAGGAAAGGAGAAAAATGCTATATTCTTCAAATATTCTCTTTTAGTGAAAAACCATCCATAATAATATTTTGCTTAAATATAATTAAGAATTTCCTACAGATCTTGAACTAAGATTTTTGAAATATGTAAGTTGGAAGCGGATTTATTCATATTTCAATGAACATAAATTTTAAAAATAACCCGGTTATTATTTCAATTGTTAGTAATTTATCTGAAAATGTAAATGTTTCAGTAAAATCCTAATTAAGACACCATACAGTAGTTAATATTATGAAAACATTTTTAGTAAGAGGGGTATCTTTTGAAAGCCTGCCACTCTTCAATAAAATAATCGTAAGTCAAAATATTTCTTTATTTTTTATTCAGTTTTGAAAGCGTAGCCATACTTTTCAGGAAACTAAATATTTTATTTAAGCCGTCTGTGGCGTAGCTGGTTTGGCGCTGCCTTCTACACCTAGGATTACCAGTTCAACCCCGGCCCATTGATGTTTTATGATTGCATTGGATGTATTTTAATGATGCAAAAAGTTGAGAGCGCTTATGTGGTATGATGATACAACATGTTGTAGATTCCTAGAGTGCGTGCTTGGGTGTTCTCGGCGAAAAATTCCTACTTTAATTTCGCATCGTCAGAGGTCAGATGACTTCCTCTACGGGAAAAACTGGTCGTCTATATTACATCCTGGCAAATGTTATTCACCTATAGGG
>BMAO01007043.1:0-21793 GCA_019973975.1 Trichonephila clavata | reverse complement strand
TGTTATTTATTATTTTTGAAAAATGAATAATCTAAATGTGGTTACATGTTTGTGTGTGTGTACAAAGTAAACTATTGAATTTAATATTTTATTTCAAATGTCTAGCGAAATTTTTATGAAGTAGCGTTTGTTAAATAATGCCATAAAAAATAAAACATTAAATTATATTTGTAAACCCATTCACGCGTATCCATTAAATTTATTAATGCTTAATTAATTATGTTTAAAACCATTTTGATATGTTACAGAAATTGTTTAATTCGGAATCAAAATTATCCAATGTTCCCCCAAATGAAATTAATTACGAATTGCTGAATTAAAAATTAATACAAGTCGTGAATTTGATATTCAAACTGTTATACAGATCTGGCTTGTATTCTTCTGATATATAAGAATTGTATTTCCGAAATATATATAAAGTCATTATAATTTATAAAGTTACCTTTTCTAAATTAGCCTAAACCCGAAAAAAATGATATGGTTTATAATTCAAAATTTTTTCATTCTAACCATTAGGCACATGAATTCAAACAGATTCTCATTTGTTCTACATTTCTCTTTTATTGTACCAAAATTTGAACTTACTTTTTCAATACTTTCTTTTCATTTTTTCCAAGAATGTCTTTTGTTATAAAAAAGTTTGCTGCTGTTCCTTTTGTGTTTCTATTTTATCCTTTGATGTTGTACCTAACAAGTTTAAGAACTTTAAGGTATATCCTTTGAGGGGCCTTAGCTTGTAAACGAATTCTAAATATATATTTTGGATACCGCCTCTTCGGGTAGTATGTCATAACATGCTCATGAATCGCCGTAACAGTTCTAAATGCATAAGCAAGCTTTAAAACCTTTTTTATGCAATGGCTCATTATTGTAGTTGCATTGAAGAAATATGATATTTAAGTAATTTAATAGGTACAGTATTTAATAGATATAGCAGTACAACAATACTTTCGAATAAAAAAGTATCTTAGCGGGGATGATGAGAAAGAATCGTATAATGAAGAGAATAATAGCAAGTATGATTCATCCACTGAAATCTATCCAGATAACTTAACTGAGGGAGTAATTATGCACTTGATAAAATGACTACATCATATTCAATGGCTAGAAAATCTAATTGTTAGCCTATGATAATATTTTTATGTTGTTGAACGTTGCGATAATAAATGCTCAAATTATTTGCTTACTCAGAGACCACCTACGAAACATCAAACCAGACGCTGATTTCTGAAGTGTTTTGAATTTCGATTAACGGAAGAATGCAAAAACACAAGCAATGCTTCTGCGAAATTTAAAAAAAAATTATATCCAGTGAAAACATCGCATTAGCTCGTGACAAGAATAACGGAGTGTATGAACAATGAGTTGAATGCCCTAATAAAAAGAACAGAAAAACTAAATTTACGTGAGAAAAGTGTAATAAACATATTGTTTTTCTTACGTTTGTTCCTTTTACACCTTTGTATGCAACTTTTACTCTAAAAATAGAAAGTAAACACCCTTGGGTATGAGATACCCTACGCGTGAAATTAATATCGTTTTTTTCGCGCGTGTAGTACCGTGTTAAGATCTTTTTTAGTGTGTACCATCGCTTGTGAATTTGTCTGTGGGATTGAAATTGCCGCAGGTTTGGCGCGTAAGGGTAGCCATCAAGATTCTACACTTGATGGCTGCCTTACTCTTTCAGAAATCGCTACCGAGGTCAAATAAGATATCAGTTCCTCTTGGAAGCAGACCCCCGTACATGAGTGGTATGAAAGATACAGTCCTGGTATTGCTTTGCTTGGGACAGGAAGTAAGCAAAAGAAAACTTCTCTTGCTAGGCTTCGCAGTGGAAATACTCAAGCTCAACGGCATGTGGTGGGTCTTAAAGTTTATCCTCCCTGTCCAAATTGCAATGTGATCCATTCGCTCCTGCCCACATCAGGCTTATATTGGTTTCCATACAGAACCAGTTGCTCTCAAGTCCAACTACAAATTTCCATTGTTTAGAAATGCACGAGCTCATGGAATTGATTTAATGTTTCTGTCGATTGAGTAGGATAATAAACAACAACATTTGTAATAATTTACAATCTTTAATATAAACTAGTTTGTAAAAAATATAGCACCATGAATGAATCCTTAGAATTAAATGAATTTTAATGCACAAACGACATGTATTAGTACAAATAATTAACGAAAATTTCAACAAAAAAATCAATATTGTCTGAAATCAGTATTTGGTTTAGCCAACACGCGCTGCAATAAGTGCTACTATATGACGTGGCATGGAGTCACACAGATTTTGAATGTCTGCTTGGGAAGAGAATTCCATATTGCCTGTATGCGCAGCAAAAGTTCCTCTTTTGAAGCTGCAGGACGGGATCAAGAGCGAGACGCCGACCAACAAAACCCACACGTGCTCAATAGGTGACATATCCGGCGAATAAGCAGGCCAAGGAAGAAGTTGCATGTGTTGGGCTGAAACAAAAGTCTCGAAAAGTCTTTGGAACATGTTGGCGTTCATTATCCAGCTGAAAGATACCTCCAGGATGCCTTGAAGGAAGTGAACGACTTCGGGCTGTAGCACTTCAAGGACGTTTCTCTGTTGCTATTGAGATTATTCTCAATTCATAGCAAATTAGATCGTCCTTGATACGAAATCGCACCCCAAACCATAACTCCAGGTCTTAGGCCACTATATCGTTTGATAATGCACACTAGAATGCAGCGTTCACCGGCATAGCATCTAACACGAATGCGGCCATCTTGGTCCCACAAATTGAAGCATGACTCATCTGTAAAGGCAACTTGGTGCCATTCAGCTTGACATGCTCTATGCTCATGAGGCCATTGCAGACGCAGCCATCGATGGTTTGCCGTGAGGGGGATCCTGTATAAAGGCACTCTTACACGCAATCCACGGTGCAGTAGATGTCGACGAATTAACGAAGCCGACATTAGTGTACCTGTAGCAGTAGACCAACGTGCTGCTAACTGCCTGGAGGAAGCTGTACTGTCATTCATCGCCATGTGGAGCAGGTATCAATCGTCACGAACTGACGTCACCTTCCGTCATCTACTGCCAGTTTTTCGAGTTGTTCGGTGCTCGTCGGTCCACTGCTTCCAAACTCGCATCACTGTAGAACTGTTCCGCTGCACACCAGCTCCTATTGCGTGATAGGAAAATCCTACTTATCGAAGGCCTCCTCCGTTCAATTTCCGTAAGTTGTTGGAATTTCTCCTTATTTCGTCGTGGAGGCATACTTAGATCTCACTAAACATTCGCCACTATCAAATAACCATTAACTAATTTCAACGCCCCGCTACAGCCCTCTATTTATACGCTTTCAGCTTCCGTTCAGAGGGCGCTGTGTACGCCACGCATGCGTGGTGGCTCTATTACTTTATTATTTTACGTAACATCCTATAATTGATATTGGCTTCAAATTTCATTTAATTCTGATGATTCCTTCATGGTGTTGCATTTTTACAGACAGCAGTGTAGTATATAAAAAGTTCATGTAGAATAAAGTATATCTACTAAGATTTACTGATGTAATGGACGATAGACTAATGATTCAAAATTTTGTGCCTTGGTACTTCAAAGTATCATACGATTGGATCTAAAGCAAGTTAAGGCTCATTCCTACCAAAGTAGTAAGTAGTGAGCGCTGAAGATGTAACTAATCGGAGGCCTTTATGAACTCTGATTGGCTAAATCTTCTCTCCTTGCTACTTACTGCCTTGGTGTGAATGAGCCTTTAGTATGTCCAGTTTAAAATTTTGAAGTTAGCGTAGTTTGAAGGCTCGCATGCGGATTGCGTTGTCCCACCGTGATTGAAAATTAAAGACATATTGGTTGTGTTAAAAAAAAAGAAATTTTTGAAGTAAACAATTTTTATCAGTGTGTTGTGAATGCGATTTATTTTTGTCCTTGAACTCACCTCTGTTACTCGGTACATGCACTTATAATTTTTTAAAAAAGTTGGCAATATGTAGTTTTTAAATATATATCAATAAATTCCTTTTATCTTTTAGGTGATCGACTTGATCCGCCGATCTATAGATCGATTCCGGCTTCGATATTCCCTGGATGTCCACCCATCATCCTTCACCACAACATCCGAATTGTCCATGGCTCGATCCAGGCAGTCCACCGACTGCGGTGGCGAATATTCCGTGAGACCATGGCGACGCAGTACAAAAGATTGCAATTCTTTGGTAACCACCACAGAACTCAACACATTAACCAACATGCCCAAGATAGAACAAGATTCGAATTCCATGGAAACATCACTCATCATTCATTAAATTTATACTTGAATAACCGCTAAAGGACTCTCATTGTGTTTATAAAGAATCTAATCTCCGAATTTTTAAGTTACTTAATTTATATTATCTGAAAATATGCTGATCCTTTTTACCAAGTCTGCAAAAAATGCTGCTGTGCGCCAAACCAAAACTATGAGTTGAACACCTTCTTTAGTAAGAATATAATGGGATGTCTACCGCTTTAGAGGCAATGTTGGCTATTTTCTGGAATGAAAACAGGATCTGGATTTAAAAGACATTTGAAATTGCCATTATTACACATTCTAATGTTGAATAAATTACATTTGGTCCGCCTTATGTGATACTTAACTGAAACATTCATTGAAGCAACAAAAGAGAATTCGAATCGTCTGCACAAAAAACTAAAGTTCGAATTTGTTGGAACACTTTTAAACCACTGATCCGATTTATAATTGTATACACTATAAGTAGGAAAACTGAAAACTATATATTCCAACGAACTTGCCATTTTTCCAATATATATATACTATTTACTATACTTCTAATTTTTCTTATCTAGAATATGGATATCTAACAGAAATTTCGGGCGATTTCTACACAGAACTATTGTATCGTCGTACTTGATTTATAATTTAATTACTATGTGTGTGTAAATATTGTAAAATATTCTACATCGTATTCTTTTGGATCTGTTTCTGAACAAAATACTGTTTGTCTTAGGAGAGAATATATACGTTTCTCGAATAGAATTCTTCATTGGATGTCTTCAAATGTCTCGAAGGCAGAGAAACTTTGTTCGAAATAGATATCTCCTATTCCATGCACATACTTATAATGATTTTACGTGTTAGTTTAGATGGATGATATGTGTACGAAGGTGTTGGAATATATTCATCGCACAATATAATGGAGAATCGCTTTATATATATGTATATAATTTGCATAGATAAATTAACGAAAATGTTTATTATTACAATATTTCTATAGACGGTATATATGTTACCTTACTTCAACATTCTTTTTTATTTACTGCGGTTTCGCGATATTTTATGTAGATAAAGGCAAACTCTTTCACAGGATGTAACTAATATTTTATAAATTAACTAAAGAACTATTATTAAGAATTAATAAAAAAATTAGAAATTAATTTTAATGTTGAGCTCTTAATCTAGTTTTTATTTGTTAGAGTTGAAGGGTTAGAAATTATTCTGTATTGCTAATTATTAGTTATCAATTGAATTGATAAGTAAAGCTGAGAACATATTAATAAATATTATTCTATTATTTAATGTTATATTCTAATAATTAATAATATATTTCCTATTAATCAAGTTTCATTACGTTAGTTGATAAATGCTGTGATATATAATTAATAGTCTATTATATTAATTAACAGTTAATAAGTTCCATTTCATGAATTAATTAAAAAATTAAATTTTTTTATTAATAAATTTTTAATAATTAATTTAATTTTATTTATAAAAATTTAATAATTTATAATAATTAATAAATTTTAATAATTTAATTAATAACTAAAATGTTTTATAATTAATAATTTATGTTCTATTTATTAAAAATAATAAAATATACAATAATTAACTAATTAGATTCGATTAATAAGTATTTTTATAATTAATGAATTTTATTCTATTTATTAATATTTAATAAATTATGATAATCAATAATAAATAAATTTTCTTCGATTATTTAATAATTAATAAATTATATTCTAGTAATTTCTAATTAATAAATTCTGGTATTAATGATTAATAAATTTTGGTATTAATCAATAATTAATAAATTCCGGCATTAATCAATAATTAATAAATTCTGGTATTAATTATAATGTTTACCGATTCTTATGTAATAAAAAAAGTTTAAATTGAGGTCAGATATTCTGAAACTTTTGGGCAATAATTAACAAATTACTTTGCTCTTTTACTTGAATCAACTTTGTTAAGTAGTATAAATATTTTTTTTATTTCATTTTTTACATTTAAAATCAAAATACACAACTCCATTAACTCGAATGATAGATATTATAATATTATTATTAAATGAACCTCATGTGGCCAAATATTAATTACAATATTTAGTTAAAAATCTAACATTTTAAAATTTTTATTGATTGTTAGTCCAATTTCTTAAAAATGGAGGAATTATTTCAAGCAAAATTGAAGTATAAAAATATGTCACAGAGATATGGGTTGAGCATTTCATTGAAGTATTAATATATATCTCTGTGTCCGCCAAGCAATTCAATAATTTTAATTGTATACTCACTCGAAATAATTACGATAAGGATGTTAAGAATACTTTTAAACATACATTTATATTTGTTTCAAAATTACTTACTTTGTATATGAATTGTTATTCCAGTATTGACTTTGGATAAAATTATTTATCTGTACTTTTTGCAGAGTATTACATATTATTTTTTATCTTCTTGCTGTTAATAAGTAATTATTTATTGCAGGTGACATTGAGAGTTATTTACTGTATGACATGTATTATGTATTCGCGTTGTAAATAGCCATTGTAGATTATAATACATGTATAGTCTTAAAGTATACAGGTGAATTGTAATTCATGAGTGAAGTTAAAACATTCATTTCATAAGGAACTTTTATGTGTGGGGCATCTTTTGGTAACTGTATGTTATTATAGCGATGTAATGATATTACTGTCTTTTTCCGAGTTCTAATCTTAAACTAATACAGTTAAAGTAATTTAATAATTGTTTCACGCATTTTTTATCCTTTGGGTAAGTTTTGTATAGAAAATGAAAAATTATGTTTAAAATTTGTTTTGTAACATGTTATGTTGCAACTCGAAATAACATTCTAAAAATATTTTGACACATTTCACGAATTAGCAGTCAGTCAGGATTCTGAAAAAAATTTCTGTTTTTGAGAATTACTATAGGAGAATCGGGACAAATATTTTTTAGAATTTTAATCTCTAAAACGAATTATGTTAAAGCTTTAATCATATATCTTGTAAAAAGTAATCAAGAAGTAAAAACATGTTTTCTTTATTCTTAGCTTTTTTAAATAAATAATTTTTAAACTTACAGGTTTTGATTTGTGAAGGCTATCAAACCAGAATTAGATACTTGAATTGAAGTCTTACTTACTTATTTTACTTTATTAATTCTATATGCAAAATTTTATTTTAATTTTAGAAAAACCCTCTTAATGTTTACTAATGTTAAATTATTTTAAAAATTCTGAAGTCGGAATTTTTGAATACTGTAATATAATTGTATTATTTTAGAAATAAAAAACCAGCATCATTTTAACAATTCAAACTTTAATCATAACATTATAATTAAATATTTTTTATTAAATTAATATAAGTATTAAAATAAACATTATAATTAAAAATAACATTATAATTAATTATAATTAAATATAATTAAAACACTATAATTACCACCTCTTAACGCAAATTTCTTCACTAATACATACTGAAGTGTATAAAACCAGGATAACAAAAGTACATAACAGTTTAAATATCAAAGAAATATACTATATCAATTGAAACATTTTTCAAATTTATTATTTGATAAAATTATAAAATAAAATGTTCGAAAACTCTTAATGTAAAATATAATGACTCACTAATATCAGGAGAGAAAGTATCCATGTCATTTTGTCAATACTGCTAGTGCTTTTAAATATCTCGTACATTTTAGAGGTACACATATGTAGTATGAGATCATATTAATTATATAATTAGCCATGGAGATCCTCCCCCTATCCAATTTGCATGCAATCATTGCCTATGCAATAATCCTGCTTTCTCTATTTCATAAAATTATTGTGATTTGTACTGGAATTTTTTTTCATGATCGTGTACAATGTCGTTTTTCATATAAAATAAACTATTTATAACAGCTTAAAGCCAGTTAGAGATAAATGTTAGTTATACTTTATCTTTTTTTATTTATTATAATATTTTTCTGCATGTACATTCTGAAATCTTTGACAGTGTTCATCAACAATTGCATTGTAAATGTTTTATATGTTTTCTTATTTTGAATGCTCCGGTTATTAAACAATTTCGTACTTAAACTTCATATTTTGTATTTTAGATCTGATTCAATGTAAGCTTTAAATATAAATAAGTACTTTCGGTGAAAATGCTCTATGAAATAATAATTTAAATAATTAGCCTTTGATTGACTTTTGTTTAAAAATCAATTTGTTGATAGAGTTATACAAACTGCAGCAAATTGTTGTTTTCTGAAAGTCATAAAGATTTATTAAAAATTAGTTCTTCCTTCATGAAATATCACTATTTTTTAAATCCATTTTAGTATTTTCTTGAATATAAGTAATTACCCAAATGTATTAAGTATTTAAATTCAGATTCTGACTTGTTTGAGTTGTATTATTATGTTTACAGTTAAAAAATGAAAATTACGCATGTGAAATATGTAAAAAAAAGTGTTTTTAAATGTTTCTTCCTGTTACGGTTCTTGGTGTTGTATAGATATTTTGAATTAATCTATATGTATTCACAAATATAAATATACCAATAAATGTTAAAAGTGCTGTGTGTAGAAAAATTTCTTTCTTTAAACTTTTCAAAAACTTAAAATTGAAATTAAAAATTCGATAGTTTTTGTGGGATACTCTGAATTTACGGGGAAAAAAATTCATATTTTTTTTCGTAAGTTTTGAAACAATTTTAACGTATTCCTTATAAAAATCTGAACAGCATCTTTAAATGAGATATGTTCATAATAGTATGAAAAAAAGAATTTAAAAAAAGAAGCATTGGATTGGTATATACTATAAGTAGGTTTTGTGCGGTAGAGAATGTTACTTTTCCCACGGTAAATTGGCAAGAATAAAACACGAAATTAGATTTAACAACATGAAGCGACCTCTCATTTTAGTTATTTGCCTGAATATATTTAAAACTTAACCGACGTTTTTGCCTTCTTTTGAAACAATGCTCCAATTTTTATTCATCCCATCACATAGGTAGAATAATCTAATAGGTAGAATAAGACAAAAATTTGCATAAACTGAAGGGGTTTTTTTCCTTCTGAAACACACAAACAACGGGGAATATTTCCAAACTACAAAGGAATCTGTCAAGGTATCCAACAACTTACGACAACTTTTCCTTAAAAGATGGAGGTATGGGGATTTTGTGTTGTTGTTTTTAGATTTGCTTGGCACATTTTAAGAAACATATGCTAAAATGGAGAAGAGAAAAAGAAATATTATTACTAAAATGGGGTAAAAATATTTGGTAGAAAATTACAAAATATAATATAAACGCGGCGCATTCCGTAGCAAAAGTTTATGAACAAATTTTTAATTCTGATGTGTTGCTATGGGATTCATTTTTGAAATGGCCTTGAGGATAAGATATATTTAAATTTTTACAAACACTAGAGCACTTTATCTTATTACATGATATTGCTTAAAAAACAGTAATTATATGAACATAAAGGACTGTAATTTTTGTAATAAAACAGTTGATAAATCTAAGGGTTAAAAAAATTCTACCTTTATACAGAACATACAAAAAATCAAGATGCGATCCTCGTCATTTTCCACCAAAATCTGACTATTTTTTGGTATTTTTACATATATAAAACAAGTTAGAATGTTTTTTTTTGTTTTGATATCAAAATACAATTCACGTCATTTTCCAGTAACAATTTACTGGTTGGTATTTTTACATACAAAACACATTAAAATCTTTGTTGAGACTCTATCTGAATTTTGTTTCATTCAGTTGTTTCTCCTCTAAATATTAATTGTGTGGTTTTCTAAACATAAAAGATACAAGCTTACTACATTATTCTGACTCACTTTATTTTATATTCCATTCTTCGCTATAACAAAAACGTTGCCATTCACTAAAATACAAAACTTTTCCAAACATACAAGGGGTGATCAAATGAAAAGGTACGAAACGATATAAAAATGAAACAGTTAAATATTTGCATATTCCGCCAAGGGAGAATGTAGCGAGACATCTCGGGATGCCATTGGAGACTCTGACTGGGATCGGATCATGCGCGGGTGCCCGCATGCGCAGGAGAGAGCAAAGGCTCTTATAAAAAGCGGCGTCCAAATGATGCGAGCACAGAATTACTCGAGCACAGAAAAAGCATTAACTCCGATGTGTACTGTGAGACACTCCGTCGCCTACGCAGATCCATCAAGAACAAAAGACTGGGACTGCTCACGGAGGGTGTGGTTCTGCTCCATGACAACGCGCGTCCACACGTCTCCAGAGTCACACAAATAGAACTGGACAAGTTCCAATGGGAGACGTTGGACCATCCGTCCTACAGTCCGGACATGTCACCCTGCGATTTCCATGTGTTTGGTCCACTGAAGAAACACCTGAAAGGAAAGCGCTTCAACTCGGACGACGTACTCAAGAACACTGTGAAGGACTGGGTCTCGTCAAAGCCACAGGAATTCTGGGAACAAGGAATCCTGCGGCTCTTTCATCAGTGGGATCGTTGTGCTCAGGCCTATGGTGTATATTTTGAATAAAGTCTATATTTGTACCCACCGTGTTGTTTCGTACCTTTTCATTTGATCACCCCTAGTAGATAATAAACAATTAGTACGTCCAATTACTCAATTTTTATACAAAATAAAAGTACAGTAAATTAAACAAAGCTTTAGAAAATATGAAAAAAAAATGACTTACAAATGCTAATGAATAACTGCACGTGCTTTTCAGTTTCAAAAAATGAAAAGAAGCCATATTTCTCAGCAAAAGAAGGCTTGTAATAATCTGTTGTTTTGATGTCAAGGTGCGATTCGCGTGTCCTTAATTTTGCTGCGATGACGTTAATACGTAAGTACCGTTGAATATTATTATTTTTAAGCGAAGCTGTGGTTATAGTTTTTATTCAAAATGCATCTTAAACTGTAAACTATTTTTCTTTTATAAAAGTAATACATTATTTTAATCGCACTCCTAAGTATCTTATATAACTGGAACTTCATCATTGTGAGTTCAATACGTAGAACATTTAAACATAATTTTTAGATCATTTCTTTTAATTGTTGAGAGACATTTAAAGGTATAATAATTTGATCTGTGTTTTATAGATACTGATATTTCAAAATGATGTGTGGAAGAGGATTCATTTGCACGTAAGATTTGAGAGAGAGACAATAAAAGGCTTTTGAGTTTCGAAGACACTAAATTTTGAGGCTCTTTATATTTGCTCTGACATATGTCCTGAAAATTCGAATTAGTGACACTACTCCTGTAGGGAAAAAGACAATTACTTCTTATTAAGGTTTTCCTTTATTAGGGCTTTCTCTGTCACTCAAAGACTTAATTAACTTTAGGGCGTAAAGTGAGAAAAGGTAAATAGCTTATTTAATTTCACAAGTCCTTCTAATTAAGCAACATTTTGAAAAGGTTGTCGAAATTGGGTTTTATTTGACATGACAAAACGCAAAGTACGAACGAAACAAGGCTCATTTGCTGCAGCGAATTAGAATGGATTAGAGAAAACGGTGTCTAATTGTGATGAAATTTCATAAGAATGATAATGCTCATTAAATTCTGAAAAAATGGGCAAGGCATATCGGAATATTGGTACTTACAAAATATTATGTCGACTAATTTCGTCAAATCAAATTACGTTGCCAATTTAGAAGAAGTCGTCAAATGTTATCATCGGATTAATATAATGCCTGCATATGAGTGGAAACGGTTTTGTACTATTGGCTACCTATCGTGGCATTTGGCGATATTTTTTGATTTGATAAAATTGTTCGATGGTGCCTAAGTGCCATAATGTTGTAAAGAGTATTAGAAAAAAATAATTTTGAAGTTAGTTTTGTCAGCTACAGCGAAGCTCTGTTTTACTTTTGATGTTTGGAATTTAGAATTCCAAGTTAAATCCCCTGGTTTTTGGGAATCAAAAATTTTTCTCCAAATGACGCCAAAAACCACGGGTTTTAAACTGTGAACTTGCGCTAATGGACTAAATTCATGTGACGTAATAATCACATGATAATTTTAAACCACGTGTTTTTAGCCAATCAAGTTCAAAAACACATGTGACGTCATAGTCACGATAAATGCAACAATCTATTTTCAGCAAATCAGCTCACGCACTTCGTTGTTGCCAAATGACGCTTTTTACAAAAACTTTTTTTTTTAAATTAATATTTGTCACTTTATTTAAAATTACATGTATAAAACAAGACTTTTTTTCTTTAATTTTAAAATCTTTTTGCAGAAATTTCTTTTTATAACTCTTGAGCATCTTTACTCAATTATGCAATTTGAAATTTTACCTAAGTTTTACAAATAGAATAAAAAGTACGAGATAGTTTATTGTCCGCTTTGAATTCAATGTAGAACACGTGTTTATATTATGTGACCATCATGAATTTAGTCCATTCCTAAACAGGCACCTTACGTAAAAGGGTTGCTATATATATAGCTTGTCGCTAAAATCTTTTAAAAAATGCCCTATTTTTTTGTCGCCAACCCAGGGGGTTCAATTAGAATCCAACCTTAATTTAGGGTGCCACAAGTGAAGAAAAACTGAGGTTGTGCCAAAGATAGAAATACAAAAACTAAAAATTATGATTTAATAGCTATATTACTACCGTATATTAGGAGCTGATTTCACTTCAGAAAATAATTTCATTGCATCGGATTCTTGAAGAAAAATATTACAAATGTTTATTAATAATACTTTTATAAGACATACACTTCTCTCTAATCTATTTTTTGGAAAATTTATATCACATAAAACAAAAGTTTAAGGTAAAGGTAACTAAAACGGCATTAAAAAAGCCTTTCAAGTAATTTTTTAGTACTTTGGAAACTTATAGGATAAACGCTTCAATAAAAATCTACACATTTAAAAAACGCCCTTTATATATAAATTAAGCAATAAAATGAACGTTTGAATACTGTATAAAATATTTTGGTTCTTTTCCGTTTCACCGGCGCAAATCTTGACAAGCAGGCTTTATTGGCGACAACACACGATATGGGCATAAAATATTTTGATAAATGTTAGCTCTCATTAGTTTTTAATACATTTCTGATGTATTATGCAAAAGACAGCATTGATAAGAAAAGACCACGACATGTTTTAAAAATGTGTTGGTAAAAGTTTACCAGCAGGAATACTCCGTTAGGCGTCGGTTATATCATTTTTGACGACTTTGGCTTGCGTTGGCGATATTGTAAAGTATCAACATTTTAAATAAAAGCTCAAAAAAAAAACATTGAAGATACTTATCTAAAAACGGGGATTAGCAAACCCAGTATTGTTGCTAAAATATTTAAAGAAATCTTCGCTGAAACACAATCTAAAAGTATACATTGTTTGTGTTATTTTTTTTATGAATATAAAACTGTATTCTAAAATAGGCTTATAAAAACTAATCTTTGACATTTTTAGGAACTTAAAATCTTGCTGCCGGTAAATAAAATGCTCGTTTTGAATTCTACTACATTTATGAAAATAATGGTAACTGAGCCTTTCTTAAACTGTGGGACGTCCCTCTCTAGGGGGCGTGATAACGCTACGTGGGGGGAGAGGTGCGATCATATCGGAAAGTCCAAAATAAAAGATTTAAAGTAATTATCAAAATTTACTGAAATGAAGCAAAATAAAGTATATTCTGAGAAAATAAAAAATGAAATACATATTAACATTGATATATAATACTTATAAATGTATCAATATGGCAAATTTATTTGATAATTTATCAATACTAAATTAAAAGCAAATTTAGTAATTACTAGTGATTTCCATCGGCTTGTTATATACAAAATATAATACATATCTTGATAATGTACAGATTATTATATTAAAGTCTCATTGCTTTAGCATTGAAGTACATTATTATTGCGTTTAATACAGTGCTTCTCAAACTTTTAATATTCGCGACCCAATATTCAAACATTATTTTCAACGCGCCCCTCCATACATTAACAATGTATTGAATTCAATAATAATATGCTTTGACGCTAAAGCTACAACACGACTTTAATTTCTTAAGTATTCTGTATAAACGTCTCACTGAGCCAAAACGTTAATTTTCTGGACGTATATATACGTCTTTCTGAAGTAAGTTCTTTTCTGTGCAACGCTATCTCTAAAATTATTCCGAAGTCTTTAGAATGCAATAAAAGTTCAGTGTGTGTTTGTGAAGGAATTACTTATTTTAGAAGATTTGCCATCCCCAACTAAAAAAAAACATCACATTCACGCGTCTACGTGGAAAATGGTGGTATTGAGGAGCGAAACGCGAACTTTTAATCGGCAGTGAAGGGATTAATTATAAACCGTACAAATTATCAAGGTAAGTGTTAATACAAGCCCATGGGTTATGTTAATTATTAAAAAGTTTCTTAACTTAGTATTGTTAAGCTAATAAAATACATTGTACAGTACTGATACATTTATAAGTGTATTATACCAGTGTAAATGTGTATTTTTTTATTATATCATAATGTATTTTGTTTGTTTACTTTCAATAAATCAATATTTCTTAAATAATTTTCTATTTTCGACCTTTAAAAAATCTCGTGCCCCTCTCGTAGAGTTATCACGGAACCCTTGGTGTCACGCCCCACTTTTTTGAGAAACTTTAGTTTAATACATAGTTGTTGTCGTATGAGGGAGGCGCGATGAAAATTATGACTGGAATTTGGTTCGCAAATATGGAAAGTTTGAGAAGTACTGCTTTTGACGACATGGAAATAAAATATGACATATATTTCAAAGCTAAAAGATAGTTCACTCATTAAAACTAAAAACACAAAAAAAAATTTCGATTTGACTGAAATTCGTCATTTTAACGTATTTGATGCCTCGAGCAAAACTCATTATAAAATCTAAATATATAAATCAAAGCACTCACAAATACTTGCAGTAATGTAAACATTTGTATACAATGTAGGGGAATTCATTATGTTTGTATACAGCTTGTAAGGAAAAGTTCCAAAGAAATGCGAAAATGTAACAACATTAAACTACAATGTCAAGCTATCTTCTACTGCACGTAACATTCTTTTAAACGAAATAGACAATGGTCCATTGAAACACGAAAGACATGTACTACATCTCGATCAAAAATTCCTTTTGTACGAGTAACAGGCTGTAAGACGATTATTCTCTTTTAAAGAGTCCAACGCAAGGAAATGAAAGAGATCTTAAGGCTAATGGATTGAAACTTTTTTTTACAATTAGCTTACATGTACTTAACAGTTGCTATTTACTTTACCTTTTCTGTATACAAAGACAGTGGACTGTTTTAAATGTTACTCGTTGTTTGTTGCTAGAGTAGGAGTAACAGAAGTTTTAATTAAAGTTCTCTGTGTTTAAAGTGAATGAAGAAAAAGGGTTTTGGAAAGTTTTTAAAGTGTTCTTAAAGGCGTATTTGATGAAATTTCAACTCGTTTGTGCAAGCAGTGATTTAATTTTATAGAAACATTCCCGAGATTGAAAAACAATATTACATAAACATTGTATTCAATGGCTTATAAAACAATTGATCTGCTTAGATGTTAGTGTTAGTGAATAAGGTATAAGCTAAAGGGCGCATGTGTTTTCAAAATTTATTTTGCATACACAATTGTGAAGAAAATCAGTTCGTTTTGATTTTCAACTGATATCAAGGAAAAAACAGGTCTTAGAAATAATTTTTCCTCGTCATTTGCTAAAAAAGGTTCAGAAAGTTTTTGAATTCCTCTCATAAAATGGAGAAAATGAGCGGATAAAAGTATGTACTTTTAGACATTGCCGTATTGCTAAGTCGTAGCAATTTTTTTATCTATTTCTTAAAAAAATATAGATCTAAAATTTTAAAAACAAATATAAAACTACCATTTGACTTAAGTTTTCTATTATGTATTGGGGTAACACATGATCCTTGGCTGATTTTAAATTTTATTTTTTGTATTCTTAGATAAGAAAAGTTGTGTATGAATTATGAAGCTTTAAAATAATATTTGAGATATATTAAGTATTTACTGCTAAAATATTATTTAATATTATATAACATATGATTAACTAATATTAAAACTTTAAGTAGTAGGAAATTGACATCTTTTAAAGTTGATGTAAACAAACAAAAATATACCGCAAAAAAATAAACAGATGGCACGCATTTTCTAGATACCTATAACGGGGTCTGAAGCTAGTATTTAGAATACATAGAATGGGAACCATATTCTATATGTAATGGATATGAATTTGTCTAAATCGTTTTTGAAAGTGTGTGGTTTGGACTAAAATGCTTCACATTATTAAAAACATATTTATGCAAGTGAAAATATGTTTGAAGTCTACAGATGTGGCGATGCATTACTTTAAATGAAATTTATGAATTTCATTAGAAAAGAGAGATTAGGTCTAAAAATTCAATTATGAAGGATGGTACTTTCATACGAAATTCCTCATTACAATTCAGTAAAATTGTGTGTGCAATATTATAAACAAAAGCCTCCATCTAGAAAGAACAATTTGGATTGTGTGACCTCACAATTTGTTAGAAACTAGAAACATTTACAATAATGTCATGGCATGCCAAAAAAAACAACAGAAAAAAAACCTGAATGAATTCAACGAATATTTGTTTTCATTCAATGATTAACAAATAGAAAAACAACATGACAACAAGATATCTTATGAAGTATACATTTCTTGATAAATCAGTTTTCGAGTATACAAAGCTCTATACAAGGGTAGCAAGGAAAAAAAGGTGTAGTTTAAATTTTTCTTTCAAAAAGCTTGAACGTATAGATGCAAATTCCTATTTTTTTTTTGTGATATTTGTGTGTGTGTTTGATAGAGAGGTTAATATAGAATTTAAATAAAATTTTAAAAAATGAATTAAGATTTTTTAATTAAGTTTGCTTTATCCAATATTCCTGTGGTTTTATAGTGTGATTTTTCTATTATCCTCAAGTTCTGGTCCGCATGAAATACCTGTCATATCTCTGTGATCCGGTGGGAAAAAAGGTTGAGTACCCTTAAGTTAGGTTTACAGACACAATACGATAGGATGGGCACGGAACATCTGCATTATGTAGTTGAAACTATCCACAATAATCCTAAAATCAGTGTGTTTTTGATAGTTATAATCACGTGTAGGTTATTTGCTGAGTTACATTGTGGTGACCTGTAGTTACCCCTTACATTCGAACCCTCCTGTCTATCTGTAAATCCGGCTAGATGTGTAGGAGGAACTAAATAATCTACAGACATTATATCAATCCAATTTGATTCATTAATTCTTATTATGGATTATGAACAAACACAACACTATTCTAATTAAGGTATGTAACAATGGTAGAGTACAGAGGTGCGATATACAAATGCGGGGATAATATTACAGAACTTCAACTGAATCTAAGAAAGCTTAAATACGCTCATTTACAACTACGCCGCATGCTAATAATCAGCTTTTACTTAATCTATTTTACCATACCTGATTCCTTAATGCTTCGGTTCCTTCATGGAGATCTTCAGGCAATATCTTTAGCTGGATCAATGACGATGGCTCCACGCTCCTTAATATTTAATTACACTACTTTTCAATCTCCACTAACCATTTCTCCTTGCACACATCAAACGTATCAACCCCGCTTAACTTGTAAACAACTACGTGTCGACAGCTCTCTTTCTTCACTTTACTTAACTTGACATCTTACTTCACTCCCTCCTTCAACTCGTGAAAACCGAATTTATATAATGTTCCTCATTTACATAAATCACGTTTGGTTTCTCGATGAGTTGGTTGAAATAATTATTTTGATTTAAAGAAAGAAGTAATTAGTAGAAACGCGTATAGATCCGTCACAACATGTGGAACTTGTGTTGGGGAAGTAAACTATGTGTATAGGTATAATTACTGAGCACCTGCTTCTAAAGTATAAATGTGCTGAATGTTTGATAGCATTTATTAGGTAATAAATATTTAATTGCTGTTTATTTTTGCTTTTACGACACAAGGCCAAGTGAGAGAAATTAGGAATTATCTTTTCATTAAAACAATTTAGGAAGATGAAAGCATTACACTCTATTGTAAGTCAATTAATTAAATCTCTAATGTTTCAGAGCACACACATGCGGTAGATAAAAAGGATAAATTGTTCATTTCTATCATTTATTAATTGAAACTTTCTATTCTAAAAATACTAATTTGAATACTATTTTATGGGGGATAAATGAATCTTTGTGAAGTATGGTATTTTAAAGGAAAAATATTTTTTTCAAAGTTTTCTTTCTATACGATATAAAAAGGTTTTTCATGATGCTGTAATAAATATATTCATACATAATGTGTAGTTTGTAAAAATAATTCGTAAAAAGATTAATTAACTAAAAAGGAGCGCCAAAAATGAATTTTGAGAAAAAAACGTAGGAAGTGTACGCGAAAGACAGAAATTTTAAAGAGATTAGTTTAAAACTAGAACTACATAATACATGGGATTTATAATTTTACAATTTCAGCAATTATATAATGAGTGGTATGAGTTGTATAATTTCTGCAATGAGGTTTGGTCTCCCGTTAGATGATCAGGGAACACCCCTTCCCATATTATGCTTTAAAAATTCTTCAAAAAGATATATTAATAAAAAGGTATATATACTACACAAAAATATCGTATAATTGACTGGTTTTAACCGACTAATATATCCCATATTATAAATTTTGTATCATTTTTTTTTACTTCGTTGCGAAAAGCTCGTTAATGCTAAATTTAACTTTAAAAACTACATTTTTATTTTAAGTATATTTTAATTAAATAAAAAATAGAAGAATCGCAAGAAACTAACTAATATTTGACAATATATAAATTTTATCTAATGTTCAGTAAAAATAACTGAGAAAATATGCTTAGCTAATTAGGTACAATATATCTTCAGTGTGGTTTGGAAATAAATTAATGGAGTTTTGGAAAATGTCTAAAGAATTTTAAGTAATAAATTGCTGCAATATTTCTTCCCTGCTTTAAAATAAGAATTTAAAAGATATTCTAACTTAAATGCTAGGTATGCGTCATGACAGTTATTGTCTTAAGAGTTTGTCTTACATAATTCAAAAGTAATATTGCGCCGTTGTTGATATAGATTTTAATTATAAGGCTAGACACATCCATCACTATCTGTATTAATTGCACTCGGTATCACCTGCAATTATTATAATTCCTTAGCCATATTGCTGCCACATTACCACTTTATATTACTGAGTAATATTCAACAATAAATATTTAAATTTCGAGATAAGTTATGATGCATATAAAATGTAATCTATGAATTAATAACGATGACATTTCTGTACGTCTTCTAAAAGCACTTAAAATAAATCAAATATCTTATTGTAATTTAAATTTGTGAAACTTAAAACTAAGAAATAATATCGAATTTTTGAAATGTAATTTATATGTACTTTCAGATAGGAAAAAAAAATAATTTTATTTAATACTTTCTACATTTTTAGATATATTTAATTCAATTACTAAGATTTTTTAAAAAATTTGTTTAATTTTTAAAAGACGCGTAAGATACACAGTGCGGCAAATAAGTTTTAAGACTCGTCCCAGAGCGCAGGCTGTAATGGCGCCATGAGTGCAAATGCGCATGCATCATAATGTCCATGGTCTGCTGGCACACTGTCAAGTTGTGCGCAGTTTGTTAAGTAGTACAGAAAAGACAAGCACTTATTAAATAGTACAGAAAAAACAAGCAGAAGGGAATTTTTTTAACGTTTAATGTTTTAAAATGGAACAAAGATCTGTAAGCAAATTTCACGCAAAACTTGGTAATAGTGCTTCGAAAACTTACCAAATCATGAAACAAGTTTATGGTGACTGTTGTTTAAGTAGTTCAAACGTGTTTTTGTGCGGCACAAAAGTTTCTTGGATGGAAGAGATATGGTAGATGATGATCAGCGTAATGAAAGACCCATGTCATCTAGAACACCTGATAGTACTAAATTTCGCGGCAAAAAATTACTGCGCGTCATTAAGAATGATGACAGAAACTTTAAACATTAACAAAGAAACAATTTGAACTATTCTGCATGAAGCTTTGTGCAAAACAAAAATGTGTACTAAAGTTGTTCCACGCACTGTATCCCCTGAATAAAAAGCAATGGGAAGTGCACATTGCAGAGACATCATTTCAGTCGCTGAAAACGATCCACACTCCTTGAAGTCCATTGTTACAGGTGAAGAAACCTGGTGTTTCCAATATGACCCTGAAACAAAGCGACAAAGTGTGAAATGGAAGTCAGAAATTCACCGCAAGCGAAAAAAACAAGGAAAATTCCAGCCAAAATCAAAACAATGCTTATTACGTTCATCAATGCTATCCACAAAGAGTTTGTCCCAACTGGACAAACAATTACAGGTAAGTACTGATTAGCTGTTTTAAAACTTCTGATGGCCAGAATACGTGACATTCGTCCAGAATATCAAACTGAAAGCAGTTGGTGTTTGTTGCACGATCATGCACTCAGTCACAGCTCCCTCGTTGTTCGTCTATTTTTGCCAAAAAACAATGTCTGTGTGTTGAACCATCCACCATATTCTCCTGATTTAGCACCCTGGCGCTACTCCTTATTGCCAAAACTTAAAATTAAATTAAAAGAGTGTTATTTTGAGGATACTTCGACCTTATAAGTAACTTCGACGCATGCTTTGCAGGCCATTCTAAAAAGTGGTTTACAACAGGCGTTCGATTCCTTAATAAATCATTGTATCAAGATCATTGAAGTCGGAAGGTCCTATTTTGAATAGGAAACCAAAACAGGAATTGATTTCTTGTTTACATTTCTTTTTAAGGTCACAGTATTAAAACTTATTTGCCGCACTGTGTACAGTGGAATACCAAAAATGTTACTCAAAAAAATGTTATTAAATTATAAAATTAAATGTTTTAAGTTAATACATATTTATAAAAGGAAATTTTCAAATTTTAGTTAGAAGTCCGTAATTTTTAATAGTATATGTTTTTAGCATATAAGGACAAAATATGATTTATCAATCTACTAATTTACTACCTTAATGATCGTCTTTATTCTAATTTACTTTTTAAAGTGTGTGTGTGTGTGTGGTGTGTGTGTGTGTGTGTGTGTGTGTGTGTGTGTGGTGTGTGTGTGTGTGTGTTCTTATAAACGCCAACTTCATCTTCACAATATGTTATTAGATATTTCTTGCAATATTTGTTGAAGTAAAAATATTCCATAATAATTTTTTGAAAATCTACACTACATTATGTGAATTTTTTTTTGTGGACGACGGTTCTACTGATTATATTCAACGTAATATTTCAAATAATACTTAATATCATAATATTTCGTCAGACCTCGACTTACGCTTCTGCAATTTACGCGAAATAGGAGTTACGAATTTTTTCAAATCTCGTCGATTTAGGCAGAATCAGAGCCAAAGTCTGATGAAATTGGTAACTTAATTGAAAAAGTTATCGATCTTTGTCAGGCAAATAAGTTTTAAAAGTGGATTGTGT
>BMAO01007042.1:0-37331 GCA_019973975.1 Trichonephila clavata | reverse complement strand
TTACTTAATTTATAAACGGCCAGATATAAAGTTAAATTAACTGGTACAACAGTTCAGAATTGCGCGCGCTTGAGATCAATCGATTATCCAAATTAAAATTTATGTTTTTGTGTGATTATGACACATTCCCTTGACTCTCTTTTACGGTAATATGATCTTTAGTTAATTGGTTATTCATGCAGAAATCAATAATTCAAAGAAAATTTTGAGAATAACTTTCATAGTGAATATACTACATTAAGTTATAGCGTCGAACCAAATGATACATTTCTGTGTTATGAATTAATGCTCATCATATTGTACAGAAGTCATCATTATAAATAATTATTAATTAAATTACTGCAAACGAATTCATGTTTTACATGCAGTCAAATACATTGAGAAATTTTTAAAGAATAAAATCCCAGATCGGGAAGAACAGAAACGTGTTTGTTTTAAACATATTTTTAATGCTGAATTTAAATATTTATTTAATCAATTTATTCAAGAAAATCTATTCATTTTTAAAAGTTCAGTTTTTTAACTCTTTAAAATCAGTCACTTTCATTTTCTTTCTTTTATACATTAGAAAACTGCAGTACACATTCCCGTGTATAAAAATCTGTTGCCTGGTGAAAAATTCCGTTGTTGTTACTTATGCACCTGATCGACAGTAACCAATAGTAATATCAAACCATGGCCAACGAAAATCATCGATGACTAGGTGCTAGATTTACGCTTGTCGTTATCCGCAGCTTTGAGCACCATACAGCTGACAGAGCGATTTAGCTCTATTCCACTCCAATTTTAAGGGAGAACACTCTGGGGTTAATCAGGGGCTTCCAACCTCTCTTCCCCTTCCATCGACCTCACGAGAAGACTTGCGCCTCGACGGCTATTTAGAGTAACCCTATGCCGCACGAAGGCACTCTTCAATGGCAAATATCTATGCCTTCTCTGGGATTCGAACTCAGGCCCAACAGCACAGCAATCAGCGCCACTCACCGCTATATGTTTCATATAAAATGTATCATTCATAGAAAAATTATTGCATAGGTACTGGAAGAACTTTTGCATACGCGCATCTAGTTTGACTTCCAGATCATACAAGAATTAAAAAAAAATTATATACTGGATTTTTTTTGTTTCTTACAAAAGCTATATTTTTTAAAGATTTTTCATCATTGTGACTGAATTTTTGTAATAAAATTTTTCAAGTATAATTGCGAAGAGAATACTTCAAAAAATTTTCCTTTGTGGTTTTAGAATTACTTATTCATTTGTATATACAGGATTTTTTTTTTAAAAAAATATCTAATTAAAATGTATGAAAAGTCAAAACAGTGAAAGGATTACATTAAAGGTGCACAATAAAGTAACAAAAGGGTTTGTGGCGAAAGATTTCGTAATTTTCAGCCTCGGTCAAGAAACAAGGACGACACATGAGCTGGTTACCCCCTTTACCACACCACAACAACGGGAAAATATTGAGCCTCTACAGATTTAATATATATCAGCCTTCTCTACACGGTGGGTCTTCTGTGGCACCAGGACGCGAACCTGCTACATTCCGGCATCGAGTTCGTGACCATAATCACTAGGCTACCGCGGCCAATATTAAGAGTGAAACAAAATTATAAAAATTTTTGAAAGTCATTTTTTTAAGCATACGTAAAAAACACAGACGATTTAGAGTTTCAAAACAATTAAACATAGTATTTTGTGTCTACTAGTAAAAAAGCAACAGTAAAGTAAATAAATAAAATTAAAGTATTTAAAACACTTTATACTAAGTTTGTTAATAAATTTTTGTAATAAAATTATGTTTAGTAGAAAAAAGTATTTAATGACTTGATATATAAACGAGTTTTAAACTTTTGTCTTCAAGATATTAGAATAAATAATTGCATCAAGAAACTCTGCAGTAACACACACACACAGAATTCAGTAAAAAAAAAAAAAGTGTCAAATTTAAAGATGAACATTAAGATTTTTTTTTTATAGAATATGCAAAGAGAAATGTAGGAGTCTTCAAATAATATAAATTTGATTATTATGGAGCTTAAAAAGAAAGTGTCCTCTTAAAAATTTTAAAAAGCATATTATTTTCTTATGAATATATACATATTAAAAAATTAAATAAAAGTATTTGTTTTTTTTTATAATAAAATTCAAAATGTTGCTGATATTTCTAAGTAGTGATATATGACAGAATTGAATGGGGTATGCTATATATGATATTTTACAATAAAACATTAACCAATAAAATAATTTTTTTTAAAAAAAAATTTACCTTTTTAAAAAAAATCCCTTTTAAAAAAATCACCATTTTTTTTTTACTACTTATTCTTATTTTAAGTTCTGAAATTAACCAAATGCTATTAATCATATGAATCATATTTTTATTGGCTATAATCTATAAACAAATCTAAAATTAATGCTGTCATTTTTTTAAAAATTAGCTGTAATTTCTGAAAAAATCTAAATCGTGTTGATTAAAACATTTATTCTTGTTTTGCAAAAAGAAAAGTTAACACACATTAACACAAAGTTAAACACATTTTTTCCCACCATTTTCACACTCTAAAATTTCGCAGTTGATATAATGTTCAACTTTTACTAATAATGAAATAGTCTTAAGATAATTTTCTGAGTTTTTGAGATTTACAAGTTTTTAAATGTTTATTAACTTTTGTTAGAAAACAATGAATTAAGGAACACTTAAATTTTGACACATCATCATTGTCTGAATGCAAATTCTATTTTGATTTTTGCATGAATATTTAAACTATGCCAATTATAATTTTTCGTATAATTGTATTTGTGTATGGTTGAAATATTGAAATATAAGTTGTACAAAATGAAAATAACTCATTGTCATTTAAAAGAATTTTTACATCTTATACCTTGTTTAGAAATAAAATATACACATATGTATGTAAAAGTGTTTTATCAAATGATTCAAGAGCTTTAATAAAATTTTTATTAAGTTGATACAATAATAAAAAAAAAATCATGTAGGATTGCAAGGAATAAAGAAATTTCAAAAAGGCATTAGCAAATTCTAGAGTTTTTTTTAAAATTGTATTAATTTGTTTAATAAAAAAATGCTAAAATTTTGAATGTTAATTTAAGATAAATATATTTATATCCCTAAAGAACTCTTAATTGAATCAATTTTTTATATCAATCAAGTGGTGCAGATAAGACATCATTTTACAGTTACCCCTTTCAATAAATCCAATCTTCTAAGAGTCGTGATGTTTTGGTTGTTAAGAATTCTTGATTTACCTACGGGAATAATTTAGAATTTATTTTCACCATATTTACTTAAGGGATTTTATTATCTAGAGCAGAAATGAATTTTCTTATACTAATCACTAACTTACGCAATATAAACGCTTTTTTGTAAATTACTATTTTTTCGAAAAACTATAAACGAAAAAAAGAGAAAAGTAATGAAATGTGTGAAATAAAATACCGTACTGCAAGTATATAATCTTTTCCTATCTTTCAACTATTACATCGAGGGGGGGGGGGACTTAGTATGAAATGAAATAATCTTTGTTGAGAATAATAAATCAGCTCTGAATAAATATAATGGAGGAAAATTCAGTAAAGTATTTGAGTATTTCGAAAAACATGAGTGATTATATCCTTTAGAAATAAAGATAATAATAAAGATAAAACAAATAATAGAATTAGAATAAGATACGTGAAATTTCTGGATTAGATAAATAATTACTTTTCAAAAAAATTAAACTACGATTAATTTGATATTTATATCTTGTATTTGTAAAAATATTGTAATTTACCTTCGTTTTGAAAAAATAATAATTATTAGCTTTTTTAAAAGAAAAACTTGAAATGTAACTTATTTGACAAATGCATAAAGTTTTTTTAATCTGATTTTGATAAAAACAATTTTTTCAAAGTGAATTCGAGAAATCGTTAAAATTACTGCTGAAGCTACACTGGTAATATTTGTGGAGAACATCAGCGTTAAAAAGAAGCAGAATATCAGAAATGCAGTGTATTACTACGCGGAGTTTTCCCGTGAGGAGAAACGTACCACCTATGGTTACTGCAAACCGGTTCCTCTCAAGGTTAAGTTTTGGCGATCGACCTTTAGCTAGAAAAGAGAATTCGGCGGTGGTAAATCCCAGCCCACGTTATTGAAAATTTCCCTTGTCGAAATATCAACACAAAATGAAGAGAATGTTTAAGAAAAAAATTCAAAGAAAAAATATCATTTTATTGTTTTATTTGGATTTGCTTCCCCCCCCCCATATTTTCCATAAAACAATTGCTTACATGTTTCTTTTATGAGATCCCAATTTTAATGTCGATCTTTTATTTTTTTGTACTTTTAAAAAATTTGATGTTAAGGGAATCATAAAAATTACTGTGAGGAACAACTTAGAGGATTTTAACTTTTCCTCTTAGACCAGTGCTGGTTTATCCAATGGGTGTTCAGGGGCCTGGAAGAGCCCAGATAAGCTGGATTTTACGAGATTTTCTGGTTAAAAATTTCAATCCTCCAGTGCCGAGGTAACTTGTAGATCTTCTGCGCCCAGGGTCCAAAATGAGTTTGAATCGGTATTGCCTTAGACTGTATATGTAAATCAATGTTGAATCTATAAAATATTCCTTGTCATAGGGGTCGAAAATAAAGGAATACCTTCTTTCGAAGTAGTGAATCGTTCCGAATCGGGATAAGTTCGATATACGGACTTTTTTTTAGCAGTTTTTTGGCGCCTTTTTCGGGCGATTCTGCGCCAGATTCTGTCTACCCTGATTCCTCCCGTTTTCCGGTCCGGTTCCGCGGGGTTTTCGTTTATGGCGAATTTTCCAATCAGAGCAGTAATTTTGTTTTAGGGGGGCTAGGGGATTCTATCTAAGATATCCTTCTTTTCATCTTGGATTTTCAACTGCTCAAACATAGATATTTCCGGACAAGAATTCACTGCGTTATTTCCTATTATTCCTTAATATTTATAAAGAATATATATTTAACATTTATTCATTAATAATGATTATTTAATATTTATTAATAATTATATTTATTTAATATTAAAATTAATAATTATATTAAATATTATTTATAAATAATTATTTAAAAGTTTATTTTTAATTATTGATTGGGTTGAATATTCTTTCATTATTAGGTTGTATTTCAATTCTTTTATTATTATTACCTTATTTCTTATTCATATTACTTATTAATATTTGTTTTTAATTACTGAAAAATTATTTAATTATTGCTTAGGTTGACTTTATTCTGTCATTATTAGGGAAATATATTATTTTATTATTAATGTGTTTTTATCCATATTATTTATTAATATTTAGTTATTTATTAACATTCATTTTTACTTATTGATAAATTATTCCAGTTATAGATTAGGCTGACTATTAATTTTTACATTATTGCTAATTTACAAAGAGGTTAATTTAAATTTTAAAAACCTTGTTTTTTTATATACCTTTAAATATTGTAACCTGTTCCCTCTAACCATGGGACTATTTGCAGTGTTTATCCCAAGTATAAGAAAGTTCTGTCAGAAACACACACACACAGTTCCTGTTTTATTTTCAAGCAAAACGGCCACTTTGGGGGGGGGGGAGGAAGGGAGTATTTAATCTTGATTTTGTTTATGAAATATGTAGGGATAAGAAACTATTTTTAGATTTTGCAAGAAAAACTCATCTGATTAAATTAGAATTTTTTTTCCTGCAATTGCAATGTTCTGATGAAGTTTGGAAAGAAAAATTCTATTTTAGATCTAAGACCAGAACTTTGCAGAATGGACGAAATTCAGACAAGACTGACGCCAAGCGGGGAATCACGTGACAACATTCCAACATTTCCACGTGTTTTTTTATTCCCGTGTTAAACCTGTACAGTAAGTTGTTGACATTCTTGTGCTGTAATTTTATCTAATTAAAATATAGGATATCATTATATTTTATGCATTATTCTAGTTTTTATATTTGTTAGGAAAAATTCTTAACTTTTTTGTAAAATTTCTGTTTCTTTCTTATTTATTTATCTAATTAGGTATTCGTCTGCTTCGACTAGTGTTAGCTGGTGTATTTGTTTACAGTTCTTGATTCACTTAGATATAGCTCTGTTATTTTAGTTCTCAATTAATTTTGTAGTTCTTTTTTTTTATATTCGATGACAAATTTGTGAGCAACATGTCGCTTACCGAGCTTGATTGCTCAGTGAATTATTAATTTTTTTTATCAAAAGCGTTGTAAAAGCAGAAATGAAGAGAGTAAAGTACAAGTAATCTGTTCAGATCAAAACAACTTCTGAGGTAAGTCATAAATTATTTTGTGTTCTAATTTAGATACTTTCTGAAACTATTATGAATACATTGCTATTTACTCATTTATGCTTTTGTTTAACTCATTGTTTTAAAATACAAAATAGGCTTTTAATAACATTAATATTGTTATTTATCATTGATTCTAAAAGATTAAAAGTAATGGCAACTATTCAAATTTAGTAGCTTTTTAAACTTCTGTGAAAGAAATGTGAATGGACAAATTAAAAATTTTTGAATAGCTATATTATCAATGATAAGTTTATAATTTGATTCTTATTTTTTAGAGTAGCGTTGAATATCAATTGGATTGTTTTCTATTTTAATGAATATGCATTATTAAGCTTTAGTCATTACATAGTTATTGCTATTTATGAGTAAATCCTAATTTGATTCCAACACATTAAAATTAAAGGCAAGAAATGCCAAACCATTTTGATAAATAAATGTAAATTTTTTCATTTAAAACTTAAATTCAATATGGAGAAATGTTGTGTTTACATTAAGATTCTCCCAAATTGTTACTAATTTTTCTTATAAGGCATAGTATTTTTAAATCAAGCACTTTATAATGTGTTTCTATATAAAACAAACTGTTAATTTTCATTTATTTAAAATTTTTATTCATATAATTTATTTAAATTTTGGTTTTTAGATAAAATAATTGAATATAAAATAAGCTGAAAATTAACTTTGGCACAAATCTTTCAACATTATTAACCAGTAGACAAATATGTAAATACCGAAAACTCATAGAAATTTACAATCTAATTTTAGAATTTATTTCTTTTTAATATATTTAATACTTTTTTTTAAACTTAAGGTTATAAGTGCAACATGCACTTGTCCTGCTGGAGGCACTCCAACATTTTGTAAGCAGGTGTTTGAAACGGTTTATGTTCCAACGGAAAACAAAGATGGTTTCTGCAAAAGTGGAGACAGATCGAGCTACTTGGTATACAGCTGGTTTGCGGGTAGATAGTGAAAGTACCCAGATGGTTCAGGACGATGCAGATTGAAATGGCAAGACTCTTTGGAAATTGTTATTGTTTGGAAGTGCGAGTCGTGATATGAATGAAATGTATCCGCATCTGCAATGAGCAGACAACATGTTGCAAGGACAGAAATCACCACGGCACGAATTGAAGAAACTACTTAGATTGATCAACGGGTAACTCAGCTTTAAATCTCGTCAGAGCTGTGATTGAGAAATGGTAGCACGCAGTATATCATTTTCTGATGTGCTGCGATATTGTACTGAGACTGGCTCAATGGACAAGGACCTAATTTCTACCTAGACAGATTAAACAAGTAGGTTCTGCATTCTCTATGATAAATGCCTAAATAGACTTGGTGACTATGATGAAATGTGATAGGTGAATATGCCTCTTAATTCCCTTTTTGTATTTTCTGTCTATTGTAAATAAATATTTTTTATTGGACTTGTAACCCTTTTTTCTGCTCGGCCCTCGTAGTTATGCATATTTCTTAATGATTTGTGGATTTTATAGATGTATCTGTTTTACAGTGTTAAGCTTTTTAAAATAATTTTGTACATAAAATATTAAGAGTTGATAGGGAAGTATTTCATATATATTTAATCCTCTGATGAAATTTTTTTTACAACTTCATGAATTGCATATTTTATATTAGTGTGGCTTACCAGTATAAGATATTTGAAATGATGCTGTAATTTTGTGGTTTGCTTTATCAATACTATAGAAAGTTCTTAATTCCCCCCCCCCTTTGTACTAGTATGCTATTAACTGGTATACTCGTTCTTCACACGGGTGGGAATTTATATATATCAAAAATGTTATGCATGAATTTTCTCATTTTTTTTCAGCATTTAGAGATGAAAAGTAACAATTGTCTATAAAATATATTACATTTACATCAAGTTTGCCTACCTACACTTAAAATTCAAATTAATATTTTATTTCATTGGTGATCAGTTTGATGAAAATGAATTTTATTTTTACAATGTATTACATGTAAATACTTTATACATATAAAGATATCTAAAATGATTCTAATAAAATAAAAATTGGACATGGCAAAGTTTTTATAAATAAGTAAATGCAAGGACTCAAATTGATATTTTAAAGACTTGTCATTCAATTCTTAGCATTTAATAATCTCCCACTTTGTGGAAACCATGAAATAATATGAACAGCTATAAATGGAAATTTTTTTAGTTCAATAGAATAAGTAAATATGACCCTGTGTTAATTTATCATTTGTAAACAAAATTTAAAAAAACCTCTAAAAATAGAATTGTGCATAACTTAGCAAATTATAAAAAAACCCAGTAGAGAAATTTACATGTTACTTCTATAACACTGCAATATTGATACAGTTTTACGTGAATAGATTTATATAAATATACCAAATATTAATTCTGATTTAAAAACCTGCGAAAAACATGAATTAGAAAAAAGTTTTAAGACTTTTGTTAAGTTAAAAACAAAAATGTAGATGAAATCAGTTAGCAACAGAATTTGATTTTGAATGTAAGAGATTTAAATAACACACAAGATATATTGCAATACATGCAAAATAAATATAATGAGTTATTTCTACATGTATTAATTGTTTTAATACTTTTTTCTTAAGTTGCAATTACTGTAGCAAGTGTTGAGAGCTCTTTCAGCATATTAAAAAGTTACCTTCAGCAGTTGCTATATTAAGCATCAAACAAAAAAATTAAAACTTTTATAAAAATAACATCACGCAATAAAAAACATGTGTATGGGTATGCGACACTTGGATCACAAGTTATTATTAATGCAAATATGTACTATATTAAAAATTTACATTAAAATTTTTAATAAATACTTTTTTTATATGAAGTGCCTATAACATGTTGATCTAATTCTTTTATATTGTACAATATTAAGGGAATGTACCATCAGAAAAAGTGAAATAATTTTCAGAAATTCAATTTAATTATCCTTAATTTTAAATAAATTTTTCTTATTGAATTATATATAATTTATAAAAATAATAGAAAATAACGATTTATGTATAAACAATAGGTGGTTCCAAAATACAATTTAAACGTAAAAAAGTTTACTTTAAGCCATTGTTCATCTCATATTAAAGTGAGTTAATATGAAAGTTTTTGATTAATAATATTTATCCATTGGTGAAAATGAATTTCATTTTTACAGCACAATGAATTGCAAATTAGATGGAAAAAATACAATACAATATATATATAAATGAATAGTCGCATAAAATTTCCATTCACAATTAAATTCAAAATTTATCAAACCAAACAAATATTTCTGTACAATTTCAATGATGAATAATATTTATATATATATAAAAACAGCGCGAATCACAAGATTATTGTGTTGGACATTCCATAAACTTTTCAGGTCATAAAATTAATTGAATATATTTTGGCCATAGTATTCAAAAATAAGAATTTTTCAAACAAGAAAAAATGTACAACCAGACATAACAAATAATTTCCAGTAATTGAGGTGTGTGTGTTTTTTTTAAAATTGGCTTAAGTCGTTTTAAAGCTAAAAAGTACCCTTTTTTAAAAATGTTTTTTGGAGACAATAACAGCAAAAAGTCAGTATGACCAGCTATTATTTCACTGTTTAAAAAAAAATTATGAATTTAAATCTTTTCAAACTTATAATATGCCCAATGTTTAAAATTTTTTAGTCATTTTAAGTGATTTATGTTTCATAGGTTACTGCGAAAAAGGTTAGTATATTATTGAAAATCTGTTTCCTTGTTGATTTGTAATAATTATTTTTCTCGCTAAACTTGGAAAAAACACAAGATTTTTTAAAAATATAACCAGAAATCTCAAACCAGAATCCATACTAACTTTTATAAAACATACCAATTGAGAGTATCTACAAAAACTTTCAACACTATCTTGAACAGAAAAAATTAATGAAAAAGCTTCTAAGTTACATAAACTATTTTTTAAAACAAAAATTGGCCTTGAAATCAATTTTAATTATGTAACTATAAGAACAGGATTTACATAACCAAGCAGAAATAATTTTAGCAACGAAAATTTAAACTATTAAACCCAAATAAACAACTTAGTTACAGTAACACATAGCTAATTATGTACGAGATGAGACAAATAACAAGTACGAGTTCAAAACACTCAGATTTTTTGTCAGATTTTAAAAAATGATTTTATTTCCTACAATAACCGTTTCTTTAAATGATCGATCAACCATTTGAGCAAAATAAGACATTTAAAAAATTATAATGTAAAACTAAAAGAACGAAATAATCGTAGCTACTGTAGTAAACAAACAGTACATGGTCACGTGACATAGTTTTCACGTGATCGTGACGTCACATGAATTTAGTCCATTGTTTAGTCAGGGGGGAAGGAGGGGGGAGTATCGTGGCGGCTAAGGGGGAAGGTAACCCTGTGCTTCCCTTGGCGACTGCTGATGCCGGAAAAAAAATTTGGCGATTTTTGAAAAAAGTCCGTATATCGAACTTGTTCCATTTAAACGGGAATACAAACATAGCTGAAATGATTCGGAAATTTGGCTCTTTTTCTTGCAGCCATTGCTTGTAATCTTCTTGACATGAGAGATTTCTGTTTCAAAGGATGTCATCTTATTTATGTCTGGATTGCATCATGATCTTTTTTATGAAAAGGATCTTTTATGAACTTGGGGACTAATGTGTTTCACTATTGATTAACGATTCTAATGATACATTTCGCCAAAAAAAAAAAAAAAAAAAGACATCTCTAGTTTAAAAATTGTCTCTAAATGCTGACATTGTTATTATTACTGTGTTTGAACATGCATGGAAATGTTTTTTTGGTGTATGTTGCAGCATTTGACAACATTTTTGGATTTGATAAAATTGGTCAATGGTGTAATATATAAGTACTGTGTGATATTAATCTAAGAATCATTTTAATTCGATATCTGTAAAAGATGTTATGTAAAATTTTTATTTGTGTTATGTCATTATTATAATTTTTTTTGATAAATTTTATTTTCAACTCAGTAAAAATAACTGATGAATGGATGTAAATTTTAATCTTAGACTATATGGAAATAGCCATGAAAGGAATTTTTTCTTCTGTAAATACTATTATAATAATAATATAAATTATAATAATAAATACTGTTAAAATAATGTAAGTGATTTACTTTAATTATTGTCAAAAGAGTAGTTGTTGTCATGTATGACAAAGTGCAAAGGTGTATATAACAAAATAAAGATATAGAAATGAGTCAAATATTGCCAAAGGCGTGAATCACTGCCGTGGCAACATCCATGGCACGATCCAAGTATAGGATTTCCATGCTGTAGTCATTGTCTATTTTAAAAAGGGCACCAACAATGGAAGGACAGTTAAAAAGATGTTTGGGATTCAGTTGCTTGCCTGGGCAATGCCTGCATTCCACATATGATCTGGATCCATCAGGCAGAATCTTCATGCCCTTAAAATGTTTTGTCCTTAGTCTGGTTATTGTTGTTGTAATTTTTCGACTATAATTTAATTCTGGCAGCGAGAATTTTTTTCGTAGGTTTCAGCAGAGCTTTTGTTTTGCGACTGCGGTCAAAAGAGTTAATCATTTTTATTCAATTTAAATATGAAAAAATAAAGCAATGTATAAAATCAGTACTTACTTATTATACCGTAGATCAATATTTCTAAATGCTGTCAACATTATCAGTATTTTTTTAACTGGCTCAGAAAATTGTTTCCCACTATTGGCTGCATATAACATTTTTTTATTTGAAAAAAAAAATGAAATAATACATAACTACCAGAAAATCTAATAGGTGGTAAAATAATTAAGGCATACTTAAGTTGCAAAAATTTCCCAGTTATAGATTTTATTTATGAATTGTAAATTTGAATTTTTTTATATACATAAATTCTATTAAAATAAATAATGCCTGAAGTAAAAAATATTTTTTTCTGTTTCATATTTTTTTGTATATTACTTAATAGAAAAATAATTAAAATTCCATCATATGTATTCACATGAAGATTTGGCACATAGATGATTTCCATCACGAAAAATAGTATAGATTTAAAGAATTTTATCAAGATTCATGATATTAGCCACTTAACAGGTTGCCGTTGTTTGATGTGACAGTGACTACTACACCATATAAAAGTGTCATCTAGCTAGAGTTTTCCAAAATTTTTATCTCTAATTATATCTATAAAAAATAAGTAGTAATATATATCTCTTAATAATGCAAATCCTGTTTTCTAACATTAATTTTTTTTTTCAAAAATTGCAAAATTCTCTTAGAAAAAGAAACGTGGATAAGCAGATTTTTACTCTGACTGAACCAAACAGTTTTCATACATCAGTTGTTGAAAAAATACAAATAACTGTCATTATGCAAGCAAATCAAAACTGTATGTTAAAGTGAAAAATACCAAAGTTATCTGAAATATTAAATGGATCCAATGGTTATATTTGGTTCAAATTCTGATGGATAATTATCAAATTTGTTGCTGAATTTATTATAATTATTTTAAATGGTATAAATCTTTTCAGTATCTGATGTGTGAAAGCACACATTCAGCATATATTTGAAATGCAATAAATGAATATTAAATTTATGCCATTCTATATATAATTCCCCCTTATATTTTAAGAAAAAATTGTGTAAATAATTACTTGAATATATATAAAAATGTCTCCCTGTTTTTAATATATTTATATATTTTGTCTCACTTAAAAATACAATCATTCTAAAGCTTCTGGAATGGAATCAAATAAATATAATAAATATACATTATTAGAGTTTTGTGGGAGAAAATGTTCATATTTAGATGTAGTACTGCTTAATTTAGTTCAAAAGTTTAGTTTATATATGTTGTTTGTTTTTCTAATATAAATTATTTAAGATTAATAATTATGTTTCAGAAATTTTTTAATCTAAGAATGAATTGTTTTTGAAGTGTGTTTGCTTTGAATTATGACATTTACTAATATGAAAAGTTTTCATTACATCTTAATTTCTTCATAGATATATCGCTTATTAATTGCAAACAAAAATTTTCTTTCTGCACCATTGGTTAATGTGATGAAAAATCCAACAATATGAATGAATCTCTGTAAGCTATTGCCAAATTAAGAATGGATAAAACTATTGAACACTAAAAAAGCTCGAGCTTTAAAAATTAAGCATTTAAACACAATCTCAAATTGCATCAAAGCATTGAACATTCAAAGGATATTCTTGTATTTTAGAGTTTAAAGGGTTTTTTTTTTTTAAATAAACAAGTAAAATGTGTAAGTATTTGATAAATACTGTGCACAGAAGCAGGATCAAGATATTATTCAGAGTATTTTGTAAATTTTATATTGAATTTATTTTACATATACTTTTACTACAGACATTACATTTTCTTTTCTTATCCTCATTTTATAGCAAAATCTAAGATTCCTCTTTAAAAGAATTTTGGTGAGCCCCTGTAAATATGAGTCCTTCAACACTACAGATTATTATTTAATTGATCATTTTTGGGGATATAGATCACTCCAAAATAGAATTTAAAATATGAATAGTACCTAAATTTTTTTTATTAGGTGAATGAAAAGGAGTGAATATTAGATCTTTTATGTTTAAAGAGCCAGCGAATTAAAATAAAATATAATTGGTTCATTATCCCGCTAAGTGAAGAAAATAGTGTGGCTATAAAGTTAACCCTAGAAGCTTTAAAAGATAAATGTTTAGTTTAATGTAATTTTTGTTATAGAATATTCAGTATCTTTATTAATTTTAATTTGTATTGCAATTGCATTATTATTATTATTATAAGAAGTCAATAATCTTGTATTTGTAAATTCTCTAAGAATTTTTACTTTTTGGATTATTGTAATCACCTTTCATAACATGATTTTGATGTTCATTTGTAAATTGAGAATAATTATGACAGCAACAAACATTATTATTTTGTGTGAGTCATTAGTTTTATTTTTGCTACAACTTAGATCTCTACATACTTTTTATTATATTTAAAAGGGTATTTAATACTAATATATTGCTAATTTAGAAGTTTTGAATATATTCATTAAATATTCTAGCAAATTTAATATGGGATTTATTCACATGAAAAGAATTGTACAATATTCCATGGAAAAATTTTTCTTCTTTTATATTGAATATATGAGAACTAGGAAATTATTTATATTCTTAATCATATAAGTAAAGCTTGACATTCTTTAAAATTATTATTTCTCTTAAAATATTTGTATAGCTTTTTTCGTTCAAGATGAACATAAAGCATTTGATTTATTTATTATAAGATGTTTTCTTATTCTTTTACTTCTTTTTATTGTATTAATTTGAAATAATCATTATTAGGTATAAAAATATTCATCATTTTGTTGATAGCTTTGTTATTCTATAGAATAACAAAAGATATTCTATAGAATATTTCTTTTAAAAGGCATGATATTCAGTTGATGATATATGTCAGTGGCGTAATGTACACATTGGGGGGGGGGGCAAAGCCTGACTGCCGCCAAGTACCTGCCCTTTGTAATATCCAACTTGGAGGCCCCATAAATCTGACTTTGCAGGTGGGCCCAGATGTTCTCCGTTATGCCACTGATATATGTATTGCATGAAATATTTTCCACTATCTGTTTTTTAAATATGGTGTATTCATTCTAAGGAAAGTTTATTAGATGGTTTTAAGAAGAAAGGCATGGGGAAATTTTCAGTAATGTGGAAATGGTATTTTCCCGTTTCGGGGTGGTGGTTGACGAAGGTTAAGATTTTCCTCCTTTTTCAAATTAAACAACAAAAACAAAATAACGTGTGAGTGTTTTCTTTAAAAGTGGTGTAAGTCCATTTTTTGTTTTTGTTTTTTTGACAAAAATATAGCAGATAGCATTCAATGTTACAATAGCTATGAACTTTTTATCTATGAACATTTTTCCCGAAAATTCTTCAAAATTTAAATCATTTTGTCAGTATAAATTTACCTAGTTATTGAAATTATAAAATTAAATTATATACTTTGAAAGTGATAAATATCTTCATATAAAATAAAATGGACTTACAACACTTTAATAAAAAACAGCTCAAGTAATAAATGTTTATTGGCATTTCGCGAGTTTTCTGTTGAAGTTTCGCGGCCCGTCCTCAACGGGAAAAGTACCGTGGAAACCGAGAAATTTAGTTGTAAATAATTTTTTTTTAGAAATTGTGACAAAGGAATGAGAATTTTAAAGGATCGCTTTTAATACAATTCTTAAAAAAATCTCAAAATAGAACAATTTGATGCGTGAAATGCTCTAATTGTATATTTATGGAAAATCTCCAAACGATTACGTAATTTTTTCTGTTAACTAAAAATATTGCAGTTTATATTGCAGCCATTTTTTAAACGTAGTTATTAATCTCTTACGCATCTAATTGCATTACAGTTGGACGTCGTTTATCCGGAGCGTTAACTACATGTACTGTATATGAATACGTTTTCGAACAGTGCAATGTTCACAACAGTTGTTTCACGTGAGGCCAAAAGTGACGGGAAAATCCAAGGTAAGAGATATTTGGGGAATTTCAGTTGTGTGATTTGGTAAACATCTGCGCGGAATATTAGGTCAGTTTGTTTCCAAGTGAGGGGGTGTATGCATGCTCTTTTGTTGAGTTGTGAACTGCTATGGCTTTGAATTCAAAACGGAAGCTCAACATCTTGAACATAGAGACAAAACTTGAAATATTGAACCGTCTCGCAAAGGGAGAAAGTGGAGCGTCTCTAGCACACTTTTATAATGTTGGAAAGTTAACAATTTCTGACATAAAAAAAAGCCAAGAAGCCATTTTAAATTTTGCGTCAAAGCTTGACTTAGAAGATGTAGAAACTTGGATGGCAGGCGATGCAGAAGACTGTGGATTTCAAATACTAAACGATGACGAGATTGTGACTTCCGTGCAAGAAGAATCCGACCCTGTCGACGATGAAACGGATGAAGACGAGGACAACAACAACGGCGACGAAAGTAGCAAGAGTCCATCAAATGCTGGCTCGTTTTTTGCGTTAGAGACAGCTATGGAGTGGTACGAACAACGGAACAACAATCAGAGTCCTGGCCTACTCAACTACTGCTGCTCAAGCGAATCAGAGACTTTGCAGCGCGAAAAAACGAAGGTGTACAATGGCACAGCGAAAAATAAGTGATCATTTTCCACAATAAAGGTGAAATTGCGACATTTTGCATCTATTTTGCTTTTTCTTAAAGCACGTTTCTCACATGTGATGATTTTCAATATTCGTATAGTGTCCGGTTTCATGGATCACATTCGGTTTTCGGTTATCCAAACAATCACGTATCCGAACGGTGTCTGGTCCCAATGGATTCGGATAAACAACGTTCTACTGTATTTCATTTTTCGTACTTTCAAAACAATCCGAGAGATATAAGAAAGGTATGGGTGAAGATATTTTTAAAATAAAATATCTTTTTCACAGCAAGTGCAGACCTATAATTATCTTAAAAGGCTTAAAGATGACACTTTGGCCAATTCCAAGTTCCTAGAATACTTTCATCTGAGCTAACCCACATTCCAGGCGGCCGAAGATTCTATCTACCTCGTGACCTCTGTGTTATGACACTGAGCGACTTACAGAAGGCTTTTGAGCAATTTTACTTTTCTTGACCGCCAACTCTTATGAATCTGTCTTACAATCTTGTCAAAGTAACGTACTATCGGCGTCAGCTGGTGGCTTTCTAAAATTTGCATATAATTTTTGAAGATGTGCGTGATAATTCTACTGAGAAATTTCGCTCGAGTTCGATATGTGCGTGATTCTGAGAATTATCCTTTTTTTTGGACACGATAATTTATTTAAAATATATGTTTATAACGTTTGTGTATACTATCTTAAGATGTATTAAAGCATGAAATAAAACTTAGGGATTTATAGAAACATTTATCTGTATCAGTGTTTGTTATCCTTCATAAATCATGTAGTTAACCTGAAAAACAAACTTCGATGTAAATATTTTAAAATTTAATCACATTGTCGAAACAAAAAAATTCTCTTTTTAATATGAAAGATTTTGTTATTGACATTATAAGCACATTTGAATCCTAGGTATATTGAGTAAAATAAGCATAGCTTCATAGAAAATTTTTAAATAATTTTATTTATTTAACATACTTAATTTTCATTTCTAACTATAAAATTTAGAATATACCCTTTGATCCCGATTTAACAAATTCATCGGGACCGAATATTTTATTCTTTAATTCCGGGTTTTTCATAATATAGGGGTCAAAAAATACAAATTTTTTGCATTTACCTATTGGAAATTCTGTGATAAGCAATTACACAAAAAATATCCAGTTAGAAATTACTTCCTTTCTATTCAGTAGCAAAATGTACTTTTACTGAATTAATACGCACTAGCTAATGGGAAATTTTAAAATAGTAACTAATAGATATTTGAAAATCCTTTTTTGATGTGTAGCATCTTTCCTCTCGATTGCTGGAGATTTGTGGGAGTGAAAAGGGACGGAAATGCGTAACAGGAAGTTGGGGAAACGCGCGCTATTTAATTTGACCAATCAGCGCGCTTGGTGGTGTCTCTTCGCTACCCTCGGAGTGAAGTTCTGTTTTTTCTCCTACATTCCGGAGGGACTCCTCCCGCCTGCGGTCTAGGCCTAGGGATCTTTGTTTTTGTTTTGTTTTCTCACTTTAGGATGAGAGAAGAGGCTAAGTACTTTAGCTGGATCTTGTAAAGATATATCTAGGAGGGGTCCAACTCTAGTAGCCATCAAGTCGCCAACCTTTTTTATATTGTTAAATTTAGCATTTCAAAATATTCTTATTCAAAAACTCGGTTTTGCTTGAGCTTGACTCTAAATCCGCACATACCAGCAAGTCTTATTAGACTTCATCAAGGATAAACTTGCGATCCTTACTCTCAATTGTCAAAGTCTGAGGGCTCACCAAACTGATTTCGACGTTATTTCACAAAATTTTAAGTTACTCATGTTGGCAGAGACGTGGTAAGAGAATGACGAACATGTTTCGATACCTGACTTCTATTGCTGCGTACAATTTAAACGACTGGGCCGCAGAGCAGCTGGTGTTGCGATCTATCACAAACAGAACAACTCGCATGTTGTGGCTCCTCATATGGATATTACTTACCGTCAAACAAGTGGATTGGGTATTGTTATTCAAGATATTGGGGACATGTGCGGCAGAATGCTTATTTGAAAATGGACAAACAGTGATTTCGATGGTCGTATACATTTCTCCGAATCAGACGGTTCAAAAAATTCCTGCATTTTTTACTTTTGCCATTTACCGAAATTGGTTTTGCTCTTTAAAAAAACAAAATATCAATCATTGGGATGGCCAAATAATTTTAACGCGTTTTCTTCTGCTCGTAGTTGAGGATCTGATCTACGGGTTTGCATTCTCGTTCTATTTGCAACATTGTCACGTGGATTTTTTGGAGAACGTGACCGTTCTGCTCGTCTCTGTTGATGTTCCTCAAGGTCTGCTTTCCTTTCACTTTTTCCAGTCAACGTTCTTTTCCTTCCCATTTTCAGGTTTCAAAAAAACTTTTCTCACTTTTAGTTTTCAAAAAAATTTTTCACACTTTTAGTTTTAAAAAAAAAAACTATTTTCACTTTACACTATATATCTTATCAGTTTATCACTTTTAGTTTTCAAAAAAACTATTTTCGCTTCACACTATATATCTTATAACTTTACTGTTTAAAAAAAGAATTAAATTAAAAAAGTAAAAACAGAGCCTTTTATACTTGTTTTCTGAACTTTTTTTGTGAAGATTTCCTCATTTTTGTGAAGATTTCCTCCAAAATGCAGGTAGATTTTTTTAAAAAAACTTTTTGCAAACAATAAATTTACTAGGTAAAATTTGAGAAAATTTTGTTATAAACTAGCGAAATTCGGGAAAATTTAAATATGATTCGGCTCATCTAGGGCACAAATGCGACCCAATGCCGAAAACCCGAGGTCAATTGTTTGCTTATTGGCTGAGAAAAAGGTACGACAAAAAAATGGAACGAAGACGAAATTTTCGTCCTAATAGCACTTTTGTTCCACTACGTGAAAAACGCGCTAAAAACTATCACTGGCTTTCCATGATTTTGAGTGGTGATTTTAAAGTTAACTTCAGTTTGCTAGTAGCCGAGCCACTCATAGCTTTTTTGAATGATGAACTCAAGCTCGAAATGAACACAAATCGAAATGTTTCGACAACTAACAGTGGTACTGTTATTGATGCTATTTTTCAACGGTTTTTAAATACTTTGAAATCACAAGTATATATGTCATATTTTAGTTATCATAAGTTATCATTACCGTTTCCCAAATTGAACAAGAATAATTATTTTGGATAAAAGATTGCATTACTCCTTGTGTTAATTAAATAAAATTTTCATTAAAGATATAATTATTCCATAGAAAATTATTTCCAATCATGCTCGATTAATTTTTTCCCCCAGGATTTAAATTGCTATTGCGAATTTACCACAATAACATGTCAGATGTTACACATGGTATGTGACTGCTGTAAGGCTCGTTTCTTTTTAGCGCGTTTTTCACGTAGTGTAAAAAAAGCGCTATTAGGACGCAAATTTCGTCTTTGTCTTCGTTACATATTTTGTCGTACCTTTTTCTCAGCCAATAATTAACCGATTGACCTCGGGTTTTCGGCATTGGGTCGCATTTGTGCCCTAGATGAGCCGAATAATATTTAAATTTAATAATTAAAATATTTTTTTTAAGTATAGTACACACTGCTTTCTGTTAGTAAAAAGTTCATCAGTTGCATTATTGTAAAATACAACATGTGAAAAACGCGCTAAAATTACTTGGCCATGCCAATGATTGATATCTTGTTTTATTCTTAATTTGAAAAGCTATCTTTTTTGATTTTATGCAGTGAAGAAATTATTGCGAGACATTTATATCCTGCTGCATGAGGTATATTTCACAGTTTCAAAACAAAGTAAAGCATTTGCAAATGTAACGGTTTAGATAGGAGTTTCATTATCAATTTCTGCATCAGAATCGCTACGCATTCGCTTCCGACAATTTGTCATACTTAGCGAATTTTGAAAAAACAAAATTTTCTGCAAAACGTTACGTATAAAAAACCACACTTCTCAAGAAAGAGAACAAATAGTAAAATCCCTTAAAATATCCCATGCATTAGGGAATTTCCTGCCCTATTTTTAATTCATGACTCATCTACACCTGTAAAGTCTAATATTGGGCTTGGACTCTTTCCTGTCGAAATTTCCTGCTTACAAGAAAAGTTTTTTTTCTTTTTCGGACAAAAAAGGGCGTTTTCTGAGATAAATCCAAATTTTTTAAAATTTAATTTAATGAAAAATAATTTTTAGTTAATGAAAAATTAGTTTATTCAAGGTGTATTCGTCAGTTAGTCTCCCCCCCCCCTTTATTTGAATCGAGGAAAAGAAAAAATTCCTTAAATTGCGGAATTCGCTAAATTGCAGTTCTGTAAATCGGGGTTGGACTGTATTTATTATAAGATAATTTCATTAAAATTTGTCATTTTTACAGGAAAATAAAATTTATAGAAGCTCATTTTATCAATCGAATTCTGTTGTAGTTTCGTGCCCCCTTGTTCCGAATACCTAGACCAGGTCCATGATGCCATGTCACTCTGATTGTTTCACAAGTCCATTCTGCCTCTCATTCCAAAGTTGCCGATCAGTCGATCAAATTTTTTCACATATATGCTTAACAATGTTCATGTCACTTCATTTTCTTATTAGCATTGTTTATTTTAACGAAGCACTGCCTGTCTTTTCTTTCTTTTTTTTTCGTATGAAAATGCCATATACTGTTTTTCCCCCCCTAGCCGAAAAACTGTTCTTTTAGAAGCATTAAGGCCTTATCACACGTACACGTTGGGTGCAATTTTTGGTTCAATTCGTGCAGTTTTTACTCCGTTGCCATAGCAATGGTTTTGGAACAACTTTTTGCCAGTGAGTTGAGAAGGTTGCTGTAAATAAAAGTTGCTTGAAATTCCAGCCAATGAGGTTCTTCGGCACCCTACGTCATAAACAAGATGGCGGTAACGGTGGTAGCTTCGCATCAGATATGGCGTATAATATTTTAATGGTGTACAATATTTTAAAGGCGTATAATATTTTAAACAGAAGGATGCTCCGTTTCTCTGTTTACCCCCATAAACAAAAGCGAAATAATATTGGAGGGTCGTTTTCGAAGCAGAAAAATCAGCGAGTAATGTTTTAATGTGGAGAAAGAGCGTGGCTGACGTCAGAGCATGTCGTTTTGTTTACGGTAACCCTTCCCCCCTCAGATTCGGAGAAAATTTGGGCCAAACAATTGCACGGAAAATTTACGTGTCATACCGCCTTTAGTGAACTGAGAAGCTTATTCTCAAGGGATTGTGACTGAAAGTTTTCTTCAAGAGAATCTTTCAAAATGTTCTTCAAAGAAATCAAGAATAAACATTCTTCATATTTCTGTAGGCTCTACTACCGATTGCTTTACCTTGCTTTTATGGTTTATACAGCGTGGTACAAGAAATGGTTGATGACCATGTTTAGAATGTCTTATAAAAATGAAGAAAAATGCGTGAGAGATCAGAATTAGATATATTTAACAACAGAAAAGACTCAAAGTGAATAGCATATAATTGGTGTGGAGGTGTAACTGAAATGTTATCTCAAATCCGGTTACTAGCCCAATTGAATATTTCATCATGTGACTGTTTCGACTGCATTCATTCACTTTGATTAAAAGATAAATGCTTTTAACATGTGTTTAACTTAAAGTATATGTCCCTAAAATATAAATTTTATAATGTATGGCATGTGTTACAAATTTCTATGCATTTGCTTTATTTTAAATTTCAAAATAAGATAGAATTTACAGATTCGCTACTTTACCTAATGCTGCCAAGTTTAAGTGAAATGGAATATAGTTTAGAAAATAAGAGTTGATCATCCTTTTGGAAAGGGTCAAGGCATATTAAATAATCCTTTAAAACGAAATTAGTTGACTCGATCGATTGTTGCGTGATATTCTGTGAAACCACTTTGCATAAAATGTTCTCTTGAAATTTTAAGCAAGTATTTGCGTTAGAAAACTCAAAATGTTAATGAATGTTTTAAATTGTACGGTATAGTGCAGCAAAGAATGTCATAAGAGATAGTTGTTTCTCGGAATTCTATGAAATATGTAAACTGAGGTGTAGGTCTTTCGTTTAACTATATATTATAGTTGTATTATGTCTATTTATAATTTCGATATTGATACGTATGGTATTTTTATTTTCAGTTGAATAGGAGAATTTAGACAACTGCAGAATTCTAGAATCAAACCAACACTAAGAAGAGACGTAGAAAAATAATAATCAAAAGGTCAAAAAACTTTAAAGAGAAAAAGAAGATGAACTACATTACTATGGAGTGTTTTAGAAAAGTTTTTTATGTTTTATATGGAAGTTTTTAAAAATGCTTTTATAGTGGAAGTTATAAATAAACTGTCTTACAGGAATTCGGCTTCTCAGATAGAAAAGCACGCATTTCTACTTCATCTAAGACAATTCATCATACTACATTCTGCATAAAAATTGTCAGCATATTTCTTTTCATTTGACAGATGATTTCCATTAAAAAAAAAAAGATTGAAAGAAAGGCAGATTTATCGAACGAATTTTCGAGAGCATTTTTCGAATAATAAAACCTTGTTTTTAAGATATCTATTCGTAGAAAAGATATCTGCAATATCGTATATCTTCCAGTGCTGCAACTTTTGTTTAACCTTTTATGTCACATCACTTATCATTCACCATTCAAAAAAAGGACATAGAACGCTTATTTTGTGACTCATTATCTAAGGTATTGCTTTTTTTGAGGAGTCAATACTTAAGAACCATTCAATCACCTATTAAAAACTGGACATTTTCATTCACTTCAATTCACTATTTTTCATGGACAATTCATTCACTTAAAGGTTATTGGTTGTGGTGCTGTTAAAAAGTGTTCCTTTTGAATTATCGTCTAAATATTAAATAAAGATATAGTGACACATCTTTATGTTTCGTTTAAATTGCTGTAGAGAATATAATTGAAGTTTAAAAAATCCAAGCAAATGCAATTTTGTAATCATTTATTATAAATGTTTTAGAATATTTTCATTAAGCTGAAGAAAAAAATAGTTTAATGATTCTTTATTTCGTTTAAAGGTGTGATATTTTGCTAAATTTCATTAGTGTATTTATTAACTTTCAAGTAGAACCAGGTTTAGGATCTGGTTTTTGCATTCAAAAGAAAAAAATATTTCTTCTTATATAAAATAATATAAATATAACCCACTTTTTGCAAACATTGCCACTCGCCTTTTCTTGTCCCTTAAAAAGAAATGAGCATTTATTTACATGATGCCGCTTGAGATAAGATTTCCAATTTTATAAATTAGCAAAATGGCTACCCCTCAAAGTGATATCTTCATACACCACTTGAGTAATCAGTCCCCATTGAAGAGCCATATGTTTGTGATGTATGCAACAAGGGTTTCACACAAAACTTTAATTTAATGAGACATTTACGTATTCATACCAAAGAAAAGCCTCATATTTGTGAAATATGCCACAAGGCATTCGCTGAAAGTGGTTCTTTAACTTTACATTTACGTATGCATACAAATGAAAAACCTCATGTTTGTGAAATATGCAACAAAGCTTTCTCTCAAAAAAGCAATTTAAATTCTCATTTACGTATTCATACCAAAGAAAAGCCTCATATTTGTGATATATGCAACAAGGCTTTCTCTCAAAGTGGTTCTTTAACTTTACATTTACGTATTCATACAAATAAAAAACCTCATGTTTGTAAAATATGCCACAAGGCTTTCTCTGAAAGTGGTTCTTTAACTTTACATTTACGTATGCATACAAATAAAAAACCTCATGTTTGGGAAATATGCAACAAAGCTTTCTCTCAAAAAAGCAATTTGAATTCTCATTTACGTATTCATACCAAAGAAAAGCCTCACATTTGTGATATATGCAACAAGGCTTTCTCTCAAAGTGGTTCCTTAACTTTACATTTACGTATGCATACAAATGAAAAGCCTCATGTTTGTGAAATATGCAACAAAGCTTTCTCTCAAAAAGGCAATTTAAATTCTCATTTACGTATTCATACCAAAGAAAAGCCTCACATTTGGGAAATATGCAACAAGGTTTTTTCACACAAATTTGTTTTAAAGAAGCATTTGCTTTTCCACACCAATGAAAAACCTCATGTATGTGAAATATGCAACAAAGCTTTCTATCAAAGTTCTGCTTTAAATACACATTTACGTATTCATTCCGAGGAAAAGACTCATGTTTGTGAAATATGCATAAGCTTTCTAGAAGTGGAACATTTCTACTCATACAAGAAAAGCCATATTTGTGAAATATGCAACAAGGCTTTCTCTATAAGTGAATTTAAAAAAATTACACATTCACAAATGAAAAGCCCCATGTTTGTGAAATATGCAACAAGGCTTTCTGTCAAAAAGGCACTTTAAGGAAAATCTTTATGTTAGGCCAGTTTGTACAAATGCTTTCTCTCAAGGTTTGTACTTTAAAAACATTTGCGCATACACACCGTGCCTTTTAAAAAGTTTAGACCTTCGATATTTATATATATATATATATATATATATATATATAACAGTAGTTTATTTTTCGAAATTCAAATGTTAATCGCTTACACCCAGGAAATCTGAAGGCCTGACATTTGCGTAATTTTCAGAAAACATTTGCACCTTTGTAAAATAATTTTAACATTTTCTAGTAGCAGTTGAGGGCATGTGTGGGAAAGAGAATCAACATTATTATAATTTTATTCGATACAAGTGAAATGCGGCATGGATGTAGAGAACTAAAACTGTTCCATAATTTAACGTTTTTTTTGGGGGGGGAGGGGTTGTAATACTTTAGTGTTGTCTGCTAAAACGAATAATAAACTTGATTTCGTTTTTCAAATTCTTTTGTAAATTTCTGAATAAATTATTTTTCATTCATGTATTGGTATTGCTTTCATTGTAGAATTATTTGTGCGGTATGTTTTTAGTTCTTGAACTTGATTTGCATTTATATTTTACATGTGGATATCACTCTTAATACAAGAAGTATTTCAAAAATGCTTAAGTAGGTTTAGAGGAAAAGTTCACACAATAAACTTAAAATTTTATTTTTTTCTGCAAGCTTGGATAAAAAAAACCTTTCTATTCGCCTAAACTTTGCAAAACCAGTTTTTTTTATTAGGAGTGCATAAAAAATGCTTAAAGAGCTGTCCCTGTATGATCCATAATTTAGGAGAAAAATACGAAAAACAAACTACAATTTCATAAACGTATTAGACTTATCAACGGTAGTATTTTTAAATATTTATATAGGCAGGTGTTCAAGTGTCTGCCATGCACCTCAAAATAGGCTTGAGCGTGCCGGGGAATGTATGAATGTACACGTCGCAGCAGCGTGATCTCTACAGAAATACAAGTGGCATGCAGACGAGCAACTAAGTCCGTTGATGTATTCACTTCGTCTTTATTCCCCAGTTCTTTAGATTCCCAAATAGGAAAAAATTCCAATGATGTGAGATCTGGGGATCGTGGTGGACATAGAACTGGACTCCGACGCCTGATCCATCAGCCAGGATATGCCATATTTAGCCAATCCCGCACAGAAATGTGACTGAGCCTCATTAGGAACCATTATCATTTGTAGTATGTTTTTTGAGAACTTCAAATCGGACAGGTACAGTTCTTTGGATATTTTTTATTTACTGCCAACGGAGAATCTTGCTGTGTAGAGTTTGGGCCCTATTTTGGGGACACCCTGTATATATAATTCTTATTATTAGCAATGGACTCACGTACAATTGTAACAAAAATGTGTTTTTTCGGAGCATATAATTGTAAATTACACAAATTGTTCAAACAGTGATATGACTGTTTGTGGTAGATTAAAAAAGTTTTGAATCGGGATGGGATGGTTTTTATGCATACTAATGGTTTATATGCATACAGAAAAGTCAATAAGTTACACAGTGATATTGTTACGTTGTACAAAAGAAATTTTAAAAGCTGCCATTTAACCACGTGTTGTAGATTTAGTGTTGATATTACTTTTTAGAAAATATTTTTCACATAGAAAGTCATCAAAATTTGGCCGAATATATTCAGCTGATGCGATTTTTAAAAATGATCATATAAGTTAGTTGGGGTTGCTGTAAACCAGTGCTCTTCAAACTGTGTTCCTCGGGATCCTTGAATTCCACTAGATACTCAGGGGTCCACGAATCACATAGAAAGAATCAGATAGAAAGTCATCAAAATTTCACTGAATATATTCAGCTGATGCGATTTTTAAAAATGATCATAAAAGTTAATTGGGGTTGCTATAAACCAGTGATCTTCAAACTGTGTTCCACGGGATCCTTGAATTCCACGAGATACTTAGGGGTCCACGAATCACAATAAAAAAATCGAAAAGAAACTTATAAATGTGTTTGCAACATGGATTCACGTTGTCTATAAAGTTCATATATGCCCACAAGAATTTAAAATTCATCCCTATCATGACGAAACTGAAAATTTTATTTATACATTATAACTTCATTTTGCAGAGTACTTTTTAAGCTTTATTATAATATAATAAAAAAGATTAAAACGTTTTGCATATCTTTTTTTTTATTTATTTATTACTTACTAGATTGTGAATATTTTGTTGTTTACTCTATTCCGGGTTCCACGAAATAATTTTATACTCGTTAGTACTACGCCTTGGAAAAACTAAATAGTTTTCTAATGGAAAATGCACCTTTTTGTATGTGCGGAAAAAACACAGTAAAGGAGAGGGAACAACTTATCAACATATTTAATCTTAAAAATCTAAATTAAAACAAGAACAGCTCCTAAACCAAATGTAGTAAATTTATGCTGAATACACAGTATTTCTCACACAGCTATAAACATTTTAAGGCCGTTCAGAACAATGTGTATAAGTGAAAAATATTTCTCAATGTGAGTGGCTACAAAAACAAAGTATAGAAACAAATGAAACTCAGACTATGTAATACGATTGTAGTTATCTAAATAAACCTAAACTTCGAAATTTTGTGTGAAATGCAAGCACATATCCCAATTACTGAACATAATGCATCGGTTGGTGACACGTGAAACACAGAATAATGTTATTAATGAGCAAATTATATTAAAAGTGTAACTCGCTGGGACGAATTTCGATGATATCAATTCATCTCAGGGTTAAATACGGTTCATTTATTACACATAGACACAGTTGAGGGATGCATAAATAATAAAGGCAGAAATAACCTTGGGGAAGGATTCCCTCCAAGCATTTGTAAAAAGTCAGGAACTCATGGAAAAGTAGTGCATACTGTGACGTAGTCACAAAGGAGAAATCGCCCCTATTCACAAGGAACTTCACAGCTGGGGAGCACGTGGCTTTGGCGTCATTGTGCTTTGTCGGACAGCTGGACTGTCGGGGCCGGTGGGACTGGCAAGCACTATGGTCTGGGCATCACTGCATTATTTTTCATTCATAGGCAGTGATTGTCAGTCTTGAAAGGCTGGCGCCTCGGCAGACGGCAGCGGGTGGCATCAAAAGAGAAAAAGGTGGCCAGATGGTTCGAGTAGTACCAGATGTCAGCCAAGCCCTTGTCGCCGGCGACCTTTGAGAGGGACCGGAACCTTTGTTACCTCTGCACGAATGGTGGACCTGCAAGACCGAGGAGCCGGGTGCAAAACCTTGAGGCCGGCCAATGGGGGTGGATGAGGGGCGTGGAGTGGACCCGCCCCTAGAGTTTAAAAGGGCCAACCCAAGAAAAAGAGATGGCCTCCCGATCGACCTCCGAGACGAATCGATGGATCTAGGAAGAAAGCGCGAGGCGAGGGCATCTCCGGATCGACTCCCGAGACAGGATCCGACGGACGAAGGAAGAAGTGCGATTGACTCCCGAGATGAACGCCGAGATCGACTCCTGAGGACGAATAAAGAAGACGCGAGGAGTGAACATCAATGTTAAATAGAACTAACACCTGAAACTGGCCTTTTTCTCTTCATAGTGATCTAAATGTCAAAAAGTGAAATAAACCAATTTTTGATCACAAATAAAACTATTTTTTTAATGATTAGCCTGGCGTCACAATACGCTACTGAGTTCTACGACGTCACAATACGATGAAATTTAAATTAAAGAAAATAAATGATTTTTCAATAGTTAAGAAATTTAATTTTTGTCAGAAATGAATAATGTGGTTCAAAATAGAGTTATTACCTGTCGCCATAATCGTAAGGTTGAGAGAAACCATTTGAAATAATATTATATATCCATTTTTTAAAAAAAATTTACTTTTATGTATGATAAAATGATTGGGAAAAGTAATTGTACATTTTCTTTAACGAAATTTTTAATGCAATAATAATTAGATGATAAATTGTTTTATTACATGCTTTGTGTTTTCTGTTTCCCAACAAAGTTTAGCAGCATTTTTAATCATGTATCGAGCAAGCATTATTTTTGATGGTGAGAAAAAAAGATTTGTATATGAAAATGTTTGTGTAAAATTTTTAATTAATCAAAAATATTTTCAAGTATGTACTCACATCTTAATAGCAATAGTTTTTAGAGTAGAAGTATATTATTGCACATTTAAAAATTCATAAAAGTTTTGAAATGTGTATAGATAATATGTTTCAAGAAAAGTGAGATAAAAATGCTGGACAGTTAAGATTCTCAAAAGGCAATTTGCATTGTTGTTTCTTCATCTTATCTAATCATTATGTGCCTGTTATTTAGCAAATTTTTCGATTTTCAACATACGAGAATATCTTCTAGATTGAAAAATAATTAATACAAAATGAAATTCTACAAAAAAAAAAAGAGACCAACTTGTACATATTACAGTACACAATAAGACAACACATGTAATTTTTTAGTTGTATGACAACAGTTCTTCCCTAAAAATGAATTTCTTTCTAAAAAGGGAATAATTGCTGTCATCATCAAATATTCTTTTTAAGTCTGTTTGTTATAAAGAAATGATAATTGCTAATATTACATATTTATAGACTCAAAACTCTAAAATAAAATTCAAAAACCATAAAATAAGTTTCTTAATTATACATACATGGTACATAATTATTTAACTTTGTTTATAATTACTAAAAATTTTCAGTTGATAACAAATTTTTATAACATATATATTTTAAAATAAAAAAGCCATTTTAATTTTCAAAATATTTCAATATTTTGTAATTACTACTTTTAAAAATTTAATATATAGTTGGGCCTTTTTATCTAACAAAGTCGCTAAATCCTAAAAACGCTAAGTAGAAAATTCTTTAGAGGTTCATCTTTCAATAATATACTTTATAAACTAATTCCAGGAAAAAGTTCTTAAGATAAAGTTCTTGTAATACACAGGTTCACACCTGTAATTCAATACTTCTCTCTATTTTTTTTAAAAAAACTTTGCTTGTGTTAGAAAAAACGAATTAGTGTTTTAATAATGTTTACTTCACACTATTAAGATCTATGAATTTATATTTACTCAAAAAAAAAAAAAAAACTGTCTGTACTCAATGGAGAAAAATAATTTCTAAGTTTTGAAGGCCAAACCTAAAATATTGCATTCATTGTTACAAATATTATCATTTAGATAAAATAAACTTATTTGTGCAACAGGATTGATCCTAAGTTAGACACTATGAAGTAAATATTTAAATGTGAAATGGAATGTAAGTTTTCAATATGTGTCACATTCAATGGCATAATGTACACCCCCGTATTGCGGGGGTGGTTCCAAATCCTGATTGACCCCAAGTACATGTTTGGGCTTGGGGCCCAAAACCTGACTAAGCAGGAAGGTTCTAATATTCTCCGTTACGCCATTGGTCACATTTCTTATAAATTTGTTTCCAGATTTATTATGTTATTAAAGTTTACTATAGAAGTGTTTATATATGTATTAGTACTTAGTGATTATAGGGACCATGAGGCCAAACACTTATGTGAAGAACAGGCGAAGTTCTGTTCTGTTACAGTGTTTGAAGTGAGTGTATTGTTTTGGATATTGCCAATGTATGTGTTATCAGTAGCTTGGAAAAGCTGTCACAAACCCATTATCTGGATACCAGATAAATACTAATATATATTATGTAAACGTATTTAAAAAAAGTGAAATTATTAACCCAAACCAATAAAAAAATTTCAATTTTATGGTTGTTGTCAGGCAAATGTTTCCCCTGAAGTAATATAATATATTTTTCAAGTATAGTGAATCATTGATTTCAATGTGTAAGTTTTATTCTACCAGTCAACTTCAAAAAAGAAAAAGGGGTTCTACTGGCTATTAACCAAGACAATAACCAACACTACGTTAACTATTTTTTAAGCTTAATGCATAGGAATTAACTTTTTCGTGGAGTACAAATATTTGTCGTAGAAATATTTGTGACAGCAATTATTCCCTTTTTAGAAAGAAATTCATTTTTAAGGAAGAACTGTTGTAATACAACTAAAAAATTACCTGTGTTGTCTTATTGTGTACTGTAATATGCACAAGTTGGACTTTTTTTTTTTTTTTTGTGTAGAATTTCCCTTTGTATTAGTTATTTTTCAATCTAGAAGATATTCTCGTATGTTGAAAATCAAAAAATTTGCTAAATAACAGGCACATAATGATTAGATAAGATGAAGAAACAACAATGCAAATTGCCTTTTGAGAATCTTAACTGTCCAACATTTTAATCTCACTTTTCTCTGAAACATATTATCTATACATATTTCAAACCTTTTATGAATTTTTAAATGTGCAATAATATACTTCTACTCTCTAAAAACTATTGCTATTAAAATGTGAGTACATATTTGAAAATATTTTTGATTAATTAAAAATCTTTTGTTATGATTCAATTAATGTAACATTAACATAAATGGGATAAAATTTATTTTTCATTTTGCCTAAACATTATACATTTCTTATGTAAGATAATATGTACCATCAAATATAAATTTCTTTTTGAATTTTATATATATATTTTCAAAGCACTCTCTCCAGAATATTCTGGTCTGAAATTAAAGTGTAAGATTAATAAATTGGTTAAAAAAAATTAATAGATTTTGGGGGTTCACCACTACCCAATTTTTAATTTTCACCATAATTTCTCCTTGTCTTTTACGTCTGTGTGTTTTTCATAATGTAACCCCTACCTCCATAAGAGGGGTCTCTGTACGCCACTGTAATTGATTGAACACTTTCTTTAGTTAACACTAAGCATAAATTTAATTATGGTCTTGGAATATGTTGACTAGTTAATATTTAAATTGTTCGTAATTTCTGCTAAGATCAATCAATGGTGAATTCAAAAATTATAATTATAAACTTGCAGTTAATACTTAATAAAAAATACCCATGATTTTTTTTTTATGTACAGAATGCTCACTAAGTTTTCTAATGTATATTAGGAAACAGGGAATTACTTTATACAGATTTATTCATATGAGTTATAGAAACAGTTTCTTATATAATATATCTAGGTATGATATTTTTAGTTTTCCTATCATGAGAATACAAACAAAAAATAATAATAATCTTTAATAGAGTGTTCTAAAATCTAAATAATACTTTCAGATATTAATTTCAAAAGAAATATTTTTACATTTTTGCAAGAACATTTAATTTAAAAATATGTCCTGAAGTGTCATAATACATTTAACAACATTTATTATGTTTTGTTTCTTATGTCCTGATCTTATTAGTGTAAAAATACAAATTTTGATGAAATCAGAATCAATTTGTTCAGAATTTTACAAACCAAAACTCCTAGCTTTTTAAACACAACTTATAAAATACTAGCTTTCATGGCCCGGCGTTGCACGGGCTTATACCAAGGGTATAACTTAATCCCCATGTTAATTTCCTCCTTTTATTCTAACGCCAACACTTTTGTGGGGTTTGACGCGTACGATGTGAGTGCATGTCCCGTGAGTGCGTGTCATGGCTTTGTTGCTTAACATTTTCCCTTCTCTTCACAAATTCTCGATCCTAGTACCACTGAAGACCCACCGTGTAGGGGGGATGCACGTAAAATAAATCGAGAGCTCAAACGTCCTCCCGTTGGTGTGGTGTGGTAGTTAGGAGAGGGGGGTGCCAGCTCAGGTGTCGTCCGCGTCACTTGACCATGGTTCAAAATTACGTGGACCGTCCGTAAAAGGCCTCGTGTTGCTGAACAGTGGGACGTTAATATTCACTCAACTTCACAAATTCAGCACTTCCAATATTATTTTCCGAAATTACTTTGATTTCTTTGTTTCTTTCCTCTCCGCTTAGCCCGGCGTTGCACGGGCTTTTACCGAGTGAATAACTTCACCCTCATGGAAATTTCGTGTTTCCCTCAGGCCGATAGCACTTGTGTGTGTGTGTGTGTATGCGCGCGATGTGAGTGATTTCTTTAACTATGTCATAAAAACTCCCTTTTTCGAAATTTGTTCTTGCGTTGGTGTGGTGTGGTAATTCTTAAAGATGGGTGAATGCTCAGGTGTCGTCCTCGTCACTTGAGCATGGTTGAAAATTTCGAGGTCCGTCACCAAAAACCCTTGAATAGGCAAACAGTGCGAATTTAAAAATCACCCACTCACTTTCCAATTCTTTCCTTTGCCTGAGTGAATAATTTCATCCCCATGGAAATTTCGTGTTTCCCTCAGGCCGATAGTACTTGTGTGTGTGTGTATGCGCGCGATGTGAGTGATTTCTTTAACTATGTCATAAAAACTCCCTTTTTCGAAATTTGTTCTTGCGTTGGTGTGGTGTGGTAATTATTAAAGATGGGTGAAAGCTCAGGTGTCGTCCTCGTCACTTGAGAATGGTTAAAAATTTCGAGGTCCGTCACCAAAAATTCTCGAATAGGCAAACAGGGTGAATTTTAAAATCACCCACTCACTTCAACGATATTGATTCATATGAGAAAAAATCATAAAATATGCAAAACATTATTGTTTTGTAAAAAAAAAAAGTTGTTTTTTTCCTATAAAATTCTTTAAAGAAATATAGTTTTTGGCATTTTATTTTTTTAATCATTGATTCTAAATGATCAATGACTTTTTTAAAAATCATTTTCATTTAAATGCATCGATATTTATTCATTTTAGAAGAAATCATAAAATAGGCAAAGTATTATTATTTTGAAAAAAAAAAATCCGAATCGTGACAAATAAATGATGTTTGGTATTTAATTTATTCAATCACTGATATTAAAAGAGCAAAGTATGAATCTTTTTAGTTCAGATGGTTTACTTATCATAGTTATAAGAAATCCTTATACGTAACGATTGAAAAATTTCGATTAATGATTTACAGAAAACAATTCTTTTTACTTAAAAAAATGTATATTTAAAGCAACAAAAAAAAAAGGTTCTGATATAATATATTACGAAAAACCAAGCATATTCATTATTTTAACAATAATTATTTTCTTAGAGCTTAAAATAATACAAAGGGTTTGTGTGTATGTGTGGTATTTTCATTTGCCAATGAATCGTTATATACTGGTAGCTAAAGTATAGTCCAGAAAACTATAATCTATCGTTTTATCCAGAAAAAAACAGATTATACAGTGTTGTCATTACATAATTAATCTAGTAATGAATAACGGAAAAAATATTGCAACATCAAGTTTGACCTTGGCCACTGAGCGTTAAACAGAGGGGAAAAAAATAATAATAATGATTCTCGCGCATGCGCAAAGCCTTTAGAATGTCTAAAAGTTTTCATTATTTTTTATGGCTCAATTTTTAATTGAAAATTCCAAGTTTTCACATATTGATTGGAAACAACAATAATTTTTGAAGAAAAAAGGTTACAAAAATAATGCTTATATTATTTCTCGCAAAAACTTTATTTTACGAAATTCACAAAAAAAATCTTAAAAATCCGTAATTTTTAAGCGAAATCGACACACGGGAAAAAATTTAATGCAATTTTTTTTTTCAATGAAGAAATTATTAAATGATTGATTTAAGTATTTTGAGTGTTTTATTACAATTCGTTCAAAAAAGTTTTCGGCTTTTTATTTTTTAAATCACTGATTCAGAAAGTTTTAAAAATCATTTTTATATAAACGCAACGATATTGATTCATATGAGAAAAAATCATAAAATATGCAAAACAGCATTGTTTTGTAAAAAAAAAAAAAGTTGTTTTTTTTTCTATAAAATTCTTTAAAGAAAGATAGTTTTTTCCCGGAAATGAAACTGCAGCATTTTTAAAAATAGTTGTATGCTGAAAAAAGAACAGAAAGTATAAATTTTTCAAATAACAAAATTTCACTACTATTTTAATCCTTGAAGTAAAATTGTGAGAATTTTTTGAAATATTCGACACGGGGAAAAAAGTTTCATGCAATTACGCATTATTTTAAAGTAAACTATAAGTTTTATGAAAGAGAACAAAAATTTCGATACTGATAAATATTTTAAATAAATCTCAGAAATGCATTGAATGCATTTTAATTTTTAAAAAATATATTAATTTAAATCCATTATCAATAAATACTAATAAAAAAAATTCTACAGATAGCTCTTGAAACGTTTGGATGTTTGATTAAACATATATAAGTGTTAAAAATCCACTTTTGGGGGAAAACCTAGTTATATGCTAACATTCACTGAAAAAAACATTCAAAAAGAAAATAATACTATTTGATAAAAACATTTAATTTTTTTAATTTTAATTTTATAGTTTTTCATTCCACTCTGTGTTAAAATTATTTAAACACGTATCTGCGAAAAAAATTATATTATACAAAACTAACTTATTAATTATTTTTAATAAAATTGATTAAAAATGCTCATTTAGCAATTAATTGTGACATACCATTTGCTTACATAATGGCAGCACTGAAAATGAAGTAAATTTCAGATCAGTGGGGATGCAGCAAGTGAATTCAATCATTGAAAAAGAGAGAATTAATTTACGGGTGGGAAAAATAAGCAGAAATGAACAAAATCGAATTGTTGAAAAAGATAGAAATTACTTTGAATGATTAAAAATCAGAAAAAAACCTTTTTGAAGGCAAAAAAAAAAAAATTAAAAGTACATTAAAATAACAGAGGATCATGTTAAAATAAGTATTTATCAGTAAAATTAATTTACGTGGGAAAAATTAGCAGAAATGAAAAAAAAAGAGATCCCACCGATTCGAACTCGCAAAGACACGATCTGCTTTACGGTGTAAATGAAGCTAAGCGCGCTTACCGACTGTGCTGCGGGGACCCTTAGCGAAAAATGAAAATAGGCAATAATAATGAATGGAGGACAAAAAAGTATTTTTTCACTCGCATTTTTTTTTTTTTTTTTTACTCGCCAAAGTTACTGATTTCCCCCTGTTTAAGGCAGAATTTTTTTAGTGTAACCCTTGAGTTAGATTCCGTCGAAGGCGAAACAGGTCAACTGTCTTTGCGCAAAGCTAAATTTCGACGCAATGTTTGGCTAAATGTAAAATCGCGTATTTTAAATTATTTTAAAGATCATTACCTTCATTTTAAGGGCATAATTTTTACGTTAATGCTCTCAAACATCACCAACTATTTGCAAAAATAACGTACTTTGAAATAAAAAATGTACAAATTACTACTTTTTAATTTATTTCTCAGAAAAAATATAAGTTTACGAAGATCACAATTTTTTTTTTAAATCCGTAATTTTGAAGCAATTTTTTCAATCTTCGTATATGTTACGGATAATATTACTGTACACACGGAAAAAGGTTTTGAGAGATTACCTTCATAAATGACGAAGTTATTCAATGTGAAGTAAAAATTAAGACTACTTTTTAAAAATTCTTTAAAAAAAAAGTTTTGGGAATTTTATTTTTTAAATGAATGGATCTAAAAGAGAAAGGCTTGAAGTTAATTAGTGTAGAATATCGATTTAATAACACGAAAAGTAATTCATACCCAACGATTTAGAAATAATTTTCATAAAAACGCATCAGTTTTAACACTATTTTAAAAAATTCGAAAAAAAATAGAAAATACCGTTATTTTACAAAAAAATTATACCGTGTCGTGGCGAAATAAATGATCTTTCCGATTCTGTAATTATTTTTTGTCTAATTTCGACACCGAAAATTAGATGACAATTTTAATATGGTGGAAAACGTAAGATTACCGCTCGGCCGAAACGGAAGGGAAGTTCCGCCAAGTAAACAACCGGCAGGAGTAAAACAATTAGGCGTTTTAAGGTTTTTAATTAATATCTTTTTAACTAATTACAATATCGGAATATAAATGGGCAATACGGCTTCCCCGGAAAATTCCCCATCTTTTGTACCTTCCGCGACTTTCTGCGTGGTGCGTTCGTGAGAAGATAGACGCACATACATACAATAGATAGATACGTTTGTTTACCTTCGAATTTTAATAGTGTAGACTAGCTTTCATGGCCGGCGTTGCACGGGCTTATACCGAGGGTATAACTTAATCCCATGTTAATTTCCTCCTTTTATTCTAACGCCAACACTTTTGTGGGGTTTGACGCGTACGATGTGAGTGCATGACCCGTGAGTGCGTGTCATGGCTTTGTTGCTTAAAATTTTCCCTTCTCTTCACAAATTCTCGATCCTAGTACCACTGAAGACCCACCGTGTAGGGCGGGATGCAGTAAATAAATCGAGAGCTCAAACGTCCTCCCGTTGGTGTGGTGTGGTAGTGAGGAGAGGGGTGCCAGCTCAGGTGTCGTCACGTCACTTGACCATGGTTCAAATTACGTGGACCGTCCGTAAAAGGCCTCGTGTTGCTGAACAGTGGGACGTTAATATTCACTCAAATTCCACAAATTCAGCACTTCCAATATTATTTCCGAAATTACTTTGATTTCTTTGTTTCTTTCCTCTCCGCTTAGTTCGGCGTTGCATGGGCTTTTACCGAGTGAATAACTTCACCCTCATGGAAATTTCG
>BMAO01007041.1:0-33628 GCA_019973975.1 Trichonephila clavata | reverse complement strand
AAAATGAATTTAAGCTCAAATTTCTCACTCTTGAAATCTTTCTGTAACCTCATCCTCCAAACTTTGTGGAGGATTTCCTAATAGAAACACTAATTTTAAAAACATTTTACGCTACCACTCGGCCACTGGGCCTGCAGTCAATCTCTACACAACAAAATAAACTTGCTGCCAAAACTTTAAGTCTATATCTAACAGTTCAAAAACGAAAAAAAATTATGATTAAGCCCTGTGACCCTTTTTGAATGTCGATTTCCGTAAGACCCGTTCTTAGCGGACTTGAATTAAACAAAAGAAACATGCACATGAAATTTCCTTATTGTAGATCTAGTTCGAAAATGGGACTTTTTCAAGTGAAAAACTTCTTTAGCGGCGTTGGGCACTTTTTGGTAGGGGAAAATCTAATGGGTTCGCGTCACCGACATGCTCTGACTGGTGCACGCTCAGTGTGCTGTTCGCCTTAGACACTTTTTGGATGGGTGAAATCTCGTGCGTTCGCGCGTATATTTGTAGATATACAGCTGACGTATAATGCTGTGTATATCTTATAAGTGAAATTGAACGGATTTAGTGAAAAGTTCAATGTATATATACTGTGCATTGTTGAAATAGTGTTTTTGTTTGATTATTATTTGAATCGTTTAATTGAAGAATCATTGTGCAATACAATAGTGAGTACTAAATAAATAAACTAACATTTTTTAGACAAAAAATAAATAGCAGAAAACTATTTTAAATACTCGTATTTATAATGGGGTTTGAAAATTTTGTATTATTTATTTTCTAATTTTTAACCTCTGCAATGCATCTCGCAATCTGGATTAGTATTTCACAGTGGCTTAGACGTTTTGTTACTACCGTGGTAAATCAGACTTCTAGTTGTTCTATCATATTTTTATCGTGGATTTTGAAATTAAAAATTTTATAAAGTCTAATAATAATTCAAGATCAATGTGTTGAAGTTTAAAATATGGTTATTAATGCAAATAAACATCATAAAAGATCAGCAAGTCATCGAGAATATCTAACGTTAGAATTGAAAAGGTTACAAAATAATACACTATAAACGGTCACCAAAACTTTTCTAGAATTTATCTCCAACAAGAAAGGATTATTGATATTTTCATTCAATTGTCACAGTTTGCATGCGCATGCAGCTGACCTAAGAAATGATGCTTTCGTAAAAAAGTCAAATGTTCTGCTTTTGTCAAAAGTTCGTATGAAAAACGAAGAACCAATTGATATTCCGAATTTCAACTTTGTTGTAAGTTATAAAAGACCCGAAGTTACAGCAGCATGTGTAGCTATTTATCCCAATACTCAAAATACGACACACTTCCTTACTTCACATATATGGACATGCATACTAAATTCACTAGAAGCATTGGTGTTAATGTTTCTGATATAGGCGAAATATGCGTTGCTGCTGCGATTCCGAGAATGGGCAATACATATCAATGGTTGCCGTTTATATTTCACCTGGAAAATCTATGAGGCAGATACAACAATTTTTATTCGAAAATTTGATGATTTATACAAAAGAAGGTTCTGAAATACTCGAAAAAGGATTTGGCGAAAAATATGATAATGTACCGATAATTTTAAATGGAGACTTCAATATTAACTTTGCATTGCAGATGTTAAAAATCTACCACTAATTTAATTTCTAAATGAAACAATTTAAATATGTCCAATGATCAAAAATTCAGTACTACAAAATATAAAACGACGATCGATACGGTTTTAACGCGATACTTAGATAAATTTGAATCAAACACTTTCCTTTCTTACTTTAGTTACCATAAGCCTATTGTATCTTTTTTAGAACAAAATGAAATAATTGAAAGTACAAAAAGTCGAAGTATTGTTGAAATTTATGATGACAATGATGCAAACAATTAAAATAATGTTAAAAATCAAGTACATAGAAATTTAAGTAAATACAAATACTATCCAAAAATAATATGATTGTATATTACTTGTTATCTTAATTTAATTGTATTTATATTTTGTTACGATCTTGTACAGCCCGTAATATATTTGAAAAATCAAAAACCAAGTAAACATACATATAATTGTTGCTCGGAGTGTCAATAGATGTGAAAACCAGATTGATGTTGATAATTTAAATTCAAACATTATGAAACTTCAAATTTTAATACTAAAAGTTCTACGTTTTCACTTCTATCCGCAGTCTCTATAGCTGCCATATTTTTTTTTATTCAATAAGGTTTATTTCCGTAAATTAATTTTACCGGATCACTCTTCAACAAAAAAAAAATACCTACCAAATTTCAAGTATGTGGGTCTAATACTTCAAAAACAGGAATTTTATTAATCTTTAACTCCCCCGAACACCTCAAAACCCTCTATCGGGAACTTACTCCATGAAAGAACATGGCTATTAGAGTTCAAGTCTGTACGTCTATTAGTTCAAAAAGAGAATATTTATCTATAACTCCTCTTAAGCCACCGCAACACCCCTTGCTTATCGATTTTCGCAAAATCCGTTCTTACCAGGTTTCTACTCTACGAAAGAAACGTGCCTGCCTACTTTCAAATCGGTATAGGCCTAATTTCTTTTTCTCCTTTTTATACATGTACAGATAATTTAAGCTTACAAATACTTAATTTCTTAGTATTTTACTCAAATTTCTCTGAGCAATTAAATCCCCTACAACAAAAAACTAATTTTTTTGAATCAAAACACTAGATACGTCTCATTTTGATTATTTTCGGAACAAAATATAAATATTTAACGGTTTTTATATTTAGGACCCAAACAAATTCCTGTCGATTTTTATTCTAATAATTTCATGCACTTAATCCAGATAAGTAATAATGTTTCTTCTACTGTGTAACGGTATATTAAAGTACTAGAATTATGTTCCGATTCTTATGACTCGCATTAAGCACCATTTAATATGCTTTCTCATTTCCTCTACACGTAATGTAGCTTTATTATATTTTAGATTTCTGGTATATTTCTCTATGCCCCTTCTACAATCTGTAGCATTACTTCCATCAGATATCATTTCCTCTGTTATCACAACCATGTAATTTGAATTAGTAAGATGTATTGATTCATCCGGAATGTGGTATTATGGATAGTGCTTTTTCCACTCCATTTTCTTTTATATTTCAGAAGGAAAAAGTGCTTGTACGTGTATGCATTACTGAATTACTATAACAAGTTTTGACATCTGTAGTAACGGTAAACGCTTTCAAATGTCTTTTTTGCTTGTATTATTTTATGAATTATTCGGGGTAATGTTAGAAAATGAATTTAAAACTACTATTGAGGGTCAAAACCCCAATTTTTCGTTGTGGTTTCAATCAAAATGTTGACTACTGTTATTAAATTGTGGAAAGAAACATTTTAAAACATAACTTTGTTAATGTAACGTAAATCCGCATTTTTGTATTTATTAAAGTATTCGATTAACATCTTTGACAATTCTACTCTGAAAAAAAGTATATTTTGTCATTACTATTTACGAAAGAATTTAATTCCGTACGTCACTATACACATCTGCAACGGCCTCCGCACGCGCGCGCGCGTGTGTGTGTGTGCGTGTGTGCGTGTGCGTGTGCGTGTGCGTGCGTGCGTGCGTGTGCATGCGCGTTTGTGTGTGTGTGTGTGTGTGTGTGTGTGTGTGTGTGTGTGTGTGTGTGTGTGTGTGTGTGTGTGTGTGTGTGTGTGTGTGTGTGTGTGTGTGTGTGTGTGTGTGTGTGTGTGTGTGTGTGTGTGTGTGTGTGTGTGTGTGGTGTGTGTGTGTGTGTGTGTGTGTGACTTGTTCCTTTAAAATGAGTATCCCTTATCCATAGCGTTTTGGTCTACCTAATTCAGACATTCTAGCAATATAACTAATTTACACTACCACCAAATTTTTAAGGCTATAACTACACATAACGTATAACAACACATTAAGGGCTACATCACTTATTGAATTTATTATTTATTCAAACATGTATGAGATGCGGCATTTTTTAATTTACCGAAATAAAGTTAGGAAAAAAATCATAAAAATCAAATTTGAATCAGACGTATTACGAAAAAAAATGATTATTTTTTTAAATAAATAATTTTCTAATTGTCTCATCTTCAGAGGGAAAAGAAAAGTAAGATTTGCATAGTAATTAATCATCTTGGACAAAAAAAATTGATAAAATTATGTTAGTTGGAATAAAAGTTAGTTAAAAAGTGTGTAGTTAGTTAAAAATTATGCTCGAACATAGAAACTATCCCCTAATCCCATAGTTTTCTATCACCAATTTAATGTAACAGCCACAATGTTGGTTGACAATATGCTTCCTCAGGAAGCACCACAATTGAAAACATTACCTCTTCACTTACTACAGTCAGATAGGTAGACAGATAAATTGATAAACAGATAGATAGACAGACAGAGATAGATAGATAGATAAACAGCCGACCGATAAAATGATAAAGATAGAAAGCGGTTTTTACTTCAGCTGATTGCCTATTTGCATAGCGATTTTTCCATTTTTGTATTAGGATTGCTCAAATGGAAAGTTGTCAGATTTAATAAGAGGAGTGATTTTGTTAGAAATAAAAAAAATAGGTCTAAGAGTTGCAACACATGATTTATCGTTTCGGCAGCAGGTATACGTCTTCACTCACTAGGGAAGGATGTGTATGATTTTTGAGAAAGTCCTATTCACAGCTTCTATTACTTCATCGTCCATATGAAAACGTAATACTTTCGTTCGTAGCCTTAAGGCCTAGAAGTCACAGAGTGTCAAATCTGGACTGTACGGTTTGTGTTCTAACATTTTCCAACAATGTTTTTAAAGTTACCCTGGTTTCATGACAGATTTGTAGATAGACATTGTCATGGAGATCCGATATCGTTTGCTGCCCTTCTCGAATACTTTTACACTAGTTATTTTTCCAGACGTTCAACCTAAACAGTGCTCGCCATAGACTTTCACTATCCGTCGATAGATGTCCGCATTAAACTCACCTCCTGCAATCAGAAACCATACTACCGCATGTTATTCCAATCTGGACACATCCTTATATGGCACGATTAATTTCCTTTGCCACTAACATGTTTCTCTGTTAAGCGTTATGTGCTTTGTACACTTCTTATCGTCCTTTGTGTCCCGATTTGATTCCTATAGATGCACTCATTCTGACGCAAAAACATATATTCACTTTTAAGTTGTTGTTTTTTTGGTCAACACTTATACATTAAAAGACTGTAAGCTTTTCACGAGAAATAGAAACAAAATAATAAAACCAGTTCAGACTTGAAAGAATAAACTAAACTACAAATAAGAGTGAGCTTCAAAATCTAACAATGACGCCTCACACTATATACAAACTAATGTACTACAGCTACTTATCAGCAGGTATAGCACATTATCTAATACAATATAACATAACTAACTGATCAGTGACTACGATACACTCAGTAAAACCCACAATGTCTGCTATAACGTCAAGGAACCTTCTGTCCCATAGATATACAGAATTACACAGTACACAAATTACAGATATGCTTGGTGCATACCATATTAATTACAGTAAGAATTACAGAGATTAAAGTCTAGATACATACATCATTAAACTCATTGATAAACTGCTCAATACGTCTTTTCTGGCTTAAGAACTTGTGCTCATTGATTTCTCTGCATGCAAGCCAAATTGCAAAACTTACAAACAAAACCCTCTAGTAAACTCTTACTAACACATTCATCTTAAACAGGGGTACTCAACTTTATTTCCGCTGGAGCGCATACATATGTTAGCTATTTCACGCGGACCTTAATATGAGAATTAATGGAGGGGGAGAGAGAAAAATGCTTTAAGACCATAGAAAATTTAAAACGTGGAAATGGATCAAAATATTAAAACTCCTATTTTGCTTTTTTTAATTATTATTTTTTATAATTGTTTTATTTTTGTCTCTAAATTTTTCTAAGTTGGAGGCATTTAATAATCACTCTTTCACAATTTCTGCGTGAGTAAACGGTTTCATATGATTATCTATAATATAACGAATTTCATAGGGTGGCCTTGTTATCGTTGTGACATTACCGCTGACAAAAAAAAAACGCTTTTTTTTGCTGTTGTAAATATTTCTCAAGAAAGCCTCATCAAGTTCAAGAAGGCGTATTTATCACCTCTTGAAAGAGATCTTCGAGGAAAACTGTCATTGAATGATTCCTGTTTATTGGTATTTTTTTAAATACAAATCTTTCGTGACAAATCAACCGATTACTGAAATATGCTTATTTTTCACTACAAAATAGTCAACTTCCCCATCGTCTTGAATCAATCTATTTTCTTCGAATATTTTTCGCTTGCAAGATATGAAAGATAGTTAAAAATTAGTTCCACTCATAAAATGGTCACTAATTCACTGTTGTCTACTATCAATAACCAGAAAATAAAGTATATCAATTCGCACCCATACGACATCGACATCAAAAAGCAAATTCGACATATTTGATTTTTTAACAAAGAATTTCCCACCAAATTTTCATAAATAAATGAATTTTTCAGAGCAATGGGTCATGATATTACAGCCACCCGCGAGACACAGGTTGAGTATCGCTGATCTTAAATATTGGGGGAAATATTCTCTTGGAAAGTTATTAAATTTCTTCATTGTGAAATGGAGCAAAAAAATTCAACCTTCTTACCTCATGTTTTATTTTATCAGTAAATGAATATTTAGTCGACAAAAATTTGCATAAAGCTTTTTTCATAATGAAAACATTTTTGTTGTTAGAAGTACAATATCGAGAAGTGGACTCACTAGGAATTATTTTTAAGTCTCATCTTTCAAAACGATCTTAAGTTTGGAAAGATGCCTAAAGTAGTTCGTCTCATCTATAATAGTGCTTCATTTTCTTAAAATATTCCTAAGACTTTTCATGATAAGATCAATAAAGACGTTTTGTAGAACAAAAGCTATTAAAATAATGATACCTGGTTTTACTCGTAATCAAGGACGTTATTATGCAATAAAAAGCCTAATTACCTTTACTTTCTTGGTAATTTTTCTCAACTAACAGCTCTTTTAAGGTTTTTATATAAAAATTATTAATAATCCTGATAATTGCAGGCTAATATTATTGATGAAGCATAATATAGGGTCCGGCATATTAAGTTAATTAATGAATTACAATTTAAATCACAAATGAAATTTTAACTACCGAAACTTTAATTACCTTTGCATTACAACCTTTATACAGGGTCCGGCATATTAACCTCCCCTGTTTCAAAAGGCAGTTACAAACAAACAAAACAAGATACAGTGAAAAGTCTTTTATTTGTGAACAACAAATGCAATGCCATTTTACATTAATTGGTTTTAAGCTTATAGATTAAAACGCCGTTAACTTTTTTTTATTTCAGATAAGCCAATCAGTTGGAATCGTGGAGGAAGTAAGCGTCCATTTTTTCGAGGCGGGTGTGTTCAGAGAGCTGTAACTCACGTTCTATTGAATATTTTTGGCTAAACACTTATATACATACTCTTAAAATACATATAAATAAATGATAAAAATCTTAAAGTTCTGTTTTTTTACTGGTCGTCAAAAAAAATTCTCTAAATATGCTTTAAAAACAGGCCGAACCCTCTTAAAGAGGGTATAGACAAGTTGGTTTCCCAATATGAAAAATGCCTGAACTATGATGGTTACTATGTATAAAAATAGTTTCAGACAAGTTCTCTTTCAACAAAAGAAAAATTTGGTTTTGGAAAAATATTTTTTCTACTATACTTAGTTTCCAGTTACGCCTCGTATAATGCTCTTATCCAAGAATAAAAGACTAAGCTAACACTTTTTTGAAGTAAAGGAATTTTTCGATAGAGAGAATTTCTTATCGCTATTGATTGGCCAGAATAAGTCCTGCCTTCTCTTCATTGGCTAATACATTTAAGTATAGCCCAACATTCCCAACAGTGATTTTTAGAGACCACTTTCAATTTTTTTCTGGACAACTGTGATTTTTGTAAGAGTGGTAAACAAATGGATTTTAAGCTTTGCACACATCAATTCAGAACAGTTTTCATTTTTTTTTTTTTTTTTTTTTTAGAAAAACTATTATTTTATAGAGATAAAACCAAATGTTAGTTTTTCATCTCAATCGCCAATTTAAGTCTTTTTAATTTGAGATAAAATAAAATTGTCGTTGCGAGATGAACGATGAACCTGTGGTAAAACCTGATATATAAACCTGATTTCCCTAATTCTCTTAAGGTACCCGACTACTTACGACATTTTTTTTTTAAATGCAGATATGGGGATTTTTTTGTTGTTCTTAGATTTATTTAATACATTTTAAGAAAAATACGCTAAAATTAACAAAAGAAAAAGAAGTTATTATTACTAAAATGGGAAAAAATTGGTAAAAAATTACATAAACGGGGCCCATTCTGTACGAAAAGTTTATTAACAAATTTTCTATTTTAATGCATTGCTTTGCTATTCACTTTTCAAATGACCTTCGGGATAAAAGATATTTTAATTTTTTCAAAAACTAGAGCACTTTATCATAGTTATTATATGAAATTGCTTAAAATAACAATGATTATATTAACATAAGGGATTGTAAATTTTGTAATAAAACAGTTATTGATAAATCTGAGGGCTAAAACACTTCTGCTATTAAACAGAGCATACACAAAACGTTTCAGTTAATTATTTTCAAAACTTTTTGAGCATTCGCTGTCCCCGTTTGAGCATTTTCTAAAAAAAAACATTTCGAATAAAACGCATTTTAAACTACGACTTCTTGCTTAAAGTAATGGCATCTACTTTTACTAAAACACTTCTAGTTTTTGTTCTAGGGAATGGAAAATAATAAACTTGGTATTTTTATAAAACTAATAAGATGGCCTGTAAAATAAAACTATAAAATAATTGTCATATTTTGGCAAAATTCACAGTTTTAGGATAGTCGGATACCTTAAACAATGATTTACAATATTGATTACAGATTTTGGGATGAGAACATTTTTTTTTTATTTTCCAGATAGTTTTAAAAGACACAGATTTCTCTTCCGATAATTGAGATCTCTGAGCACAATTTAACGGAACCATGTAGAATGATAAATAAGGAAAGATGCAGTGCGCATCGTATATTGAGGCATTTTAATTCGCATTTGACAATCAATTTAGATAGAGAATGAAATATCTGCTCAAATATCTGATTTCTCACTGCTGTATCTGAGAATTTTAAAATAAATCCTTTCATCTGATTTAAATCAAGGTCATTTTTAGAGTTAAATAAGTTTTATTGGCGACGAACTTTATAATTACTAAACACGTTCCAATGATGAGACAGTTGTACGCGTAACTCACCGTCATAATATATGCACTACTATAAATGAGAACGCTATGGCTCAATTCCGTTTAACATTCTGCTCAGAGAACCTGAAGGATAGAAATTTTGTGAAATAGAACTGGAATTCTCGAATCAAGGTGAACATTTGAAGGTAATTACTTTAACAAGTGAACTACCATGACTTTTGCAAAGTTTATCGACTGAAAAATACCCTCAAGACTATTAAAATTTAAATATCTTGTAGCAGATTCAAAAGAGAAATGATTATACTGAAGATATTATGATAGAGCCTTTGGAAAGAGAATTTGCTAAATCCATATTTAATGCCATTTCTTAACTAAAACTCTTTATGTGAATGCTGATAAAATTGGCCTAAGTCCAATGTGTGAGTTTCTGATTTCGAATGCTTTTTTTCGCATGCTTCTTTGTAAGAGAGATTATTCATCAGAATAAAAATTACTTGATAATAAATTGATTTTTACTTATAAACATAAATTCATTTGAACTATAAAAAAAATTATTTTTGTTATTAGTAATTCCATCCTCTTAGAGCAAACTTATTGATTTCATTAATTTAATTTTGCAAGGTACACTGTCTTCAATTTATTATTGTACGGTTTTTTTGCCCAAAAAGATAATAATATTCACTATTATAACTGCAGAGAGATTTTTAGATTTTTTTATAATTATTTCATACATATGTAAATAACATATATTAGAATATAACATCAATATTTAAGAGCCATCAGCGCATTGTTACATGCTTTAGGAACTTTTTTGTATTAGATAATTCTGCTCATTTATAAAAAAAAAAAGAATAATTCACAATCAATGACAAAAAAAGGACATGATTCCCTTTTTTTAAGGTGGATTTTTTAAAAAAAAAGTTGAAAAATAGATAACTACTAATTACCAGCAAAAATTAAATTATTTCTTAGTTATTACCAAATGATGTGTTTAAATAAAAATTATACTTAATTGTTAATTAGCATTTAGTAATACATAATGATTTCTGAAGTACTAGTAAAACAATTGTCTGTCAGTATAATAAAACACATTCCACATTTATTTTTACAGTATGTAAAGATTTATATAATATATATATATATATTATATTCTTTATAAGTAATTTTTTTCAATTTATACCCACAAATACTTTTGATCTTAAAAATATATACAAAACACAACCGCAAATTCTGCAATTGTGAAATTCATTAGCAAAACTAACATAATTTTTAAAGAAATTAAAACCCTTTATACATTTGTATGAATTAAAAATTATCGTTTTATTTTAAACCATCTTGTAGCAAATATTAACATATCACATAACTTACAAATTAGTTGTGTGTAAAAAATCATTATACAGTGTAATTAGAGCACTTTATTTGTGTAAGAAATGAGACTCCTGCAACGATGTATCCATTTAAAAATCTTATTCATTAAAGTTTCATAATTTAAATGAGAAGAATAAATTTTAATCATACACTCATGTCCATAAATTAAGGATAATTCAGAATCACACAGAAATTGAACTGTAAAATAAAAACTTCACCTGTAGAATTATCACACACATCTTGAAGAAGAATATGCAAATTACAGGAAACCACCAGATGGCGTGGATAGTACGTCACTATGACGAAAGTCAAAGAGAGGGGTAAATAAGGAATGGTGGCAAAGAAGTAAAATTGTTCACAAGCGCTTTAGAAGTGTTTCAGTGCAATAACCGCATAGTTATGGCACAAAGGAAGCATTTGGATGATTTTTTACGTGGTAGAATTATCGGACGACTGGAATGTGGACGTACCCAGCTGGAAGTATCCGAGGAACTTGGAATCGCCCAGAGTGTCATCTCCAGGCTTTGGCAACGATTCCAAGATGATGGTAATGTGAGTAGATGTTACAGCACAGGTCGCCCCCGAGTTACAACGTCGAATGAGGACCGGTATTTGGCAGTTACTGCCAAAAGAAACAGACGGAGCACAGCATCAGACCTATCTCGTCAGCTCTCTTCAGCTACCGGTACGACAGTTTCAAGGCAGACCGTGTACAGACGCTTAGGGCACATTGGTCTATATGCTCGTAGGCCTGTCAGATGTGTTCCCCTTACCGCAACTCACTGTCGCCTGCGATTAACCTGGAGTAGAGAGCATGCATTGTGGACACCGCAACAGTGGTCTTGTGTGATGTTTTCCGACGAGTCCAGGTTTAGTTTGCAGTCTGATTCTCGCCGGACTTTCATATGGAGAGCGCCAGGTACCCGTTACCACCAAGAGAACACCATTGAACGACACCGTTACGGTGGTGCAGGATGGCTCGTTTGGGGAGGAATTATTCTTGGTTCCAGAACTGACCTGCATGTTCAGAGTGTAACGATGACAGGCCACATCTATCGGGATGTCATTCTGGAACAACATGTACGTTTGTTTCGGGGCGCCATGGGTGCTGAATTTCTGTTTATGGATGACAACGCCCGTCCTCACCGTGCAAACATTGTAGACGAATGCCTTCAATCGGAGGATATCACCCGTATGGATTGGCCAGCATACTCACCGGACTTGAATCCAATAGAGCATGTGTTTGATATGCTTGGCCGACGAATTGCAGCCCGTCAACCCCCTCCCACCTGTCTACCGGAACTTCGGAGGGCATTGCTTGATGAGTGGTGTAATATTCCCCAAGATCAGATTGATAATTTGATACTCAGCATGCGTAGGCGTTGTAAGGCCTGTATTGCATCGTCCGGGAGACATACTCCGTATTAACCATGTTATACTGTTTTTTGTAAATAGGTTCTTTTTTGAAATTTGCTCCAGGGAGTAAAAATCGCAATTTTTATTAATTATGTCAAACATATAGCATCTTTTTTGCTCTTTACCTTTTGTTTAATAAATAGACTTTACAAATAAGTCAAATTTGTTTTGCTTCTGTCTCTTTCTTTGCCTGAACTTCATTATTCTTAATTTATGGACATGAGTATATATTAATTTTTTGAAAACTTAATAGTCATTCACACACACAAGCTTCCAACTTCCAGCCATGTAATACCTTTTTTTTTTTATTTCTGTAACTTTATCTCTATGCTGATACAGTGGCAATGTGGCTAAACTAATTGAACTAATTCAATTATTATTTACAATGGGCAAATCATATGACGTCATATAATCATATGATAAATACAATCACTTGCTTTCAACCATTCAGTACTTAAATTCCTGTGACGTCATAGTTGTCTGATAAATGCAAACATGTATTTATAGCCAATTAGTTATATCGTCTCATAGTTGCCTTCTTTCCAATTTAACAGAAACTCTTTTAAAGAATAAGTAAAAGTCGGGTATTATGAGACACGATTTACATTTTTTTAAAATAACTTCACTGGTTTTTGATAAAAAAAAAATCTTCAAAATCATCATAGATGAAAACTATAAGCGATTTTAAGGAAATATCACTTGTCAAAAAATAATATTTATTTCATTGTTATAAAAAAGTTCAATTTTTTTAAATATTAAAGGGAGGGTATTATGGAACAGTAGAGTAACGTAAAATAGGTGGTTAGGGCCATTAGGAAACTAATTAAGACTTCATAAAACGTAGTTATCGTTAACTATAAAAGCCATGTTTTTAAGACTACGTGAAAGTCATTATTGTTTCGAGTTTATTTACAAAGGTTGTAATAGCTTCCCCTGTCTACCTTGAGACCCGGCTAAAGATGTCGGAGGATGTGAAGGATGATTCGACATGATAATTTTCAAATATTTTATTTAGCACTCAACTCAAAAACAATTCAATGAAACAAAATGAATAGGATGTTTTCGATTAGTCAACAGAGAGAAGGGACGAGAGTCGCGTTTTTGGAGAATATATTTAATATATTAGCCACTTTGTAATAATCAATCTTTTACCTTAATATTGCTTTGCACGGTAGATATGTAACTAATTGCCGCTTAAACCTTGTGATAGCGGTCGGTTCCTGCTTAAATCTGAACCCCCTTGTCTACCTGTAAACCCTGCTAGATGTGTGAGATAAACTGAATGATCCCCAGACATGATTTCAATCTAATTAATTTATTGTCACCAAAATATCAATCTGACACAATAACAATCTAATTAAAGTAGGTGATTAAATAGTAGAGCGTGGAGGTGAGATTCTATAACACGAGGATACTACTACGGACCCTCATCTGAATCTAAGACAGCTTAAATACGCTCAAATATCACTACGTTGCACACTAATAAGCTAACTTCTAACTAATCAAGCTCACAATACCTGTTTTTTTATGCATCGGATACTACACTGGAAATTTGCAGGTTATCTTTATCGGGCTTGATCAATGTCGTTGGATCTACGCTCTGTAAAATCCTGGACAACTCCAAGACCTCTTAATAATCCCACTATCTTTCAATCTTCAACTAACAGACTAACTCGCAAACTCTTTGCTAACTCCTACTTGCCAACTCACAAACTCGCGAAAACAGAATTTATATAATATACTTCATTTACATAATCACGCTTTCTTGGTCGGCAAAGGTTGGTTGAATTAATTATTTTTCCCCAGAATAGGCCACAAGGTGTTAATAAAGTCACGGATAGAACCATCACAACCTCTTTAATACTTTAAATATCAAACGTATTATAAAGGTGACTAATGCCTGAACGGTAGGCAGTCTTCTTATCTATTAAGGCTGAATCCTTCAATTTCTTTATCAATATCACCTTCCTGTCTTTATTTTCTCACACGGACTTTCTGACCTTCTTCCGTATTTCTTCTTATATCTTAAGTTGTCAACTTTAGTTAACTAACTTTCTAACTTTTTTTAGTAAGCGAACCTGAACTACATATAATAAACTTAATTTGCATATCACGTCTTCTTCTTAGGAGAAGATTGTTATTTTTTTATATCCCCAAAGATTTCCCAAGAGGGTTAGTGAAAGCACACGTATAGATCCGTCGCAAAGTCACAAATATAATCTTTCTCCACCCCGGTACAATCAAGTAGAGCGCAGAGTATTCCTTAGTACCCGATACACTATTTTAGAAAATGAACTTTTAAACTGCAAGACTAAACACTTTCAACTAAAATACGACCACAGTATTACAAACTACATTTTTGTTAGTATACAACATGCTTAACTTTAATGTTCAAGTCACATATGTACCAGTAAGTCAAAATGTTTGAAACCTTACCTGCAAATGCTTTTGAAAATCACAAATACTGTTTTGTTCTGTGGTGAAAGGTAAGGCAACAACAAGTGATCAAAGCTCACTGCAATGCAACACGAGTAAGCATTGCAATACCGGGATACCGAATACCGGTATTTCGACCCATTTGTACAATTTTGTAATACCGGTATTCACAAGTTGTTGTTTTTTATTCAGAACATTTATAAACCCCGTGAACCACACAATGTATCACACGGGGGCAGCATAAAGGTAAGAAGGAAGGATTACAACACAAACATTTATGCCTTCTCGGGATTCGAACCCAGGTACCGCAGTCAGAGTCACTAACCACTATACCGGATGGGATGCATTCACAAGTATGTGACGGATCTATCCGCGACTATATTAACACCTTCGGGACTCTTCTGGGGAAAAATAAACTAATTCAACCAACTTTCGACGACCAAGAAAGCGTGATTATGTAAAAGAAGAAAATTATTTAAATTCTGTTTTCGTGAGTTTGTGAATTGGCACGTTGGAGTTGGCAAGTAGGAGTTAGCAAAGAGTTTGCGAGTTAGTTTGTTAGTTGAAGATCGAAAGATAGTGGAATTATTAAGAAGTCTTGGAAAATGGATTACACCAGTGAATCCAACGACATTGATCAATCCCGATAAAGATCACCTTGCAAGATTCCAGCGTAGGATCCGATGCATAAAGAGTACGGGTATCGTGAGCTTGATTAATTAAAAGTTAGTTTATTAGTGTGTGACGTAGTTATATTTGAGCGTATTTAAGCTATCTTAGATTCAGTTGAGGGTCCGTAGTAGTATCCCCGTGTTATAGAATCTCACCTCCGCGCTCTACTATTTAATCGCCTACCTTAATTAGATTGTTATTGTGTCTGACTGATATTTTGGTAACAATAAATTAATTAGATGGAAATCACGTCTGATCATTCAGTTTCTCCCACACAACTAGCCGGGTTTACAGGTAGACAAGGGGGTTCAGAGTCAAGCAGGTGCCGACAGGTATTACAAGTTTAATACCTTTTTCGGTATTTACTACAAATTTTTAAAATTGTCTCCATCATATGTTCAGGGATCACCAACACAGTAAAATAATATACGTTTTTGTTCTTATGTCTCCCGAATGGGCTAAATTAATTAAACTGTGAATATAAAGATGCATTGTACAATCAAGAGAATTGATAAAAATATATGAATCATCCAATGAGGCTCGCCGAAACTAGCCCATTACAGCTCAGAGCGATACTGCACACCCGCAGGATTTGTAATCTGATATTCTTATCTGTAAAAACAAGGTTGCAGTTGTGAAGAAAATACGTAATATTTCGATATTTTTTAAATTGGTGAGTTTGTTATTCACATTGCATTTGCATATCAGCTACATCCAAAACCATTGAACGAGAAATCGATTTATTTGAAGATGAGGGATTTAGAGGTAAATATTTGGAAAAAGTATATCGCGCATCGTTAATAGTACCACCAACTAGCGTAGATGCCGAAAGTGCGTTTTCGACGGCTGGGAATTTTTGCACAAAATTACGTTCCAGGCTTAATGACTGTACAATTGATGACTTTAAGATCCCATTTCAAAAATTTGTAATGGTACCACAGACTGAATAGTGATATTTACACTTTTTTATGATTTACATAAGTAAGATGTTCCTTTACTTTTTTTCGATTCTTTTTGTACTGTTATAATTTATAGGTTGCAACTTATTTTTTTGTTTTATGTACACTCTCTAATAAAACTGACAAATAAAAAAAAAACACTTGTATTTTCTTTCTTTTTCTAAAATTTCTACTATTGGTATTAAAACCGGCATTAAATTCTAAAAAACACCAAATACCGGTATTAAACATTTGGTCCAATATTGCAATCCCTAATCACAAGGGTCTTTCTTCGGTAATTAAAGTTTCCTTACGCATTAGCAGCTACAAATAGAGCCAAAACCCCGGTATTCAATATTAGCTGACTCTCATCTTCATATTTGTTAACAAAAACAGCGTACATAGGTAATAAAATGTTCTTAGTTTACAAAAACCTGTATGACAAAAGAATTTTCATTTTTTTATTTTTTTATTTTGAAAAACATTTTGAAAAATTTTAATATTTGTACATGTTTTCCCAATTATCAAATTTGAAGTTATATCTGAATGTTACTACTACAAGAAGACGTATACGTCTAAGGTCTGCTTTTAATTTATTTCAAAACACGGGATTACATTTATCATGTGATCATCATTAATTTAGCCCTTTAATTCAGAAATTCTATTTTGATAATATTTGAAATGTGAATTAATACTTCATAAAATAATTATATCTTGGACTACCAATTTTATCGTTTTGTCACTTTCAACTGATAGGATAACCCTTTAGAAAGACGAAATGTAATTTATTCCTGTTTTGACTTTTTTTTTTATCAAAATATAATTTTGACAGTATCTTGTTGGTTCCAATTAACATCACTCTAAAATCTTAATCTTCACCTGGTGTGTCATGTAAGGAACTCTTCAGTGTTCCACGAACTTTTTTAAAAAATTATTAATTAAATTATTTTAGAACGAAAAGTTATAAGTTTGGTAAATTTCCATACCAAAATCTAACACTCCGAAAAATACATTTTTAAAAACGTCAAGCTTTGCATTTCTCATTAAATATTTAATTATAACAGAGACATTAATCAATACAAATAAGTTTCAGTAAAATTTCATTAAATTTACTATAGTAAATTCTTTTATTTTTAGCCCAAGCAATACACTCTTATTTGTGTAAAGGAAATTTAAGAAAGTGTACCCTGACCACAAGTGTAAAGTAATTATCTATGCTTACTATGACGGGCAACAGTATTAACTGTAATTTTTAGCCTATGTAACTTTGAAAAAAATTTTACTTAGAGAAGTATAAGAAATCGCGTAGAAGTTTGAATGAGTCCTGTTTTAAAATAATGAAATAGTACGGCAGTGTTTCTCAAACTTTGGGGCGCGTTCCCCTAGAGGGCGTGATAACTCTACAAGGTGGGCACGAGCATATTGAAAAGTCGTGAACAAAAGATTATTCAAAAAAATTATTAATTCACTGAAAGTAAACAAGCATGATACATTCTGATTTAATAAAAAATAAAATACATATTTATTCCGATATAATAAAAGATAAAATACATATTTATTCCGAAATAATAAAAAATAAAATACATATTTATTCCGATATAATAAACTTATAAATACATGTACTTCATAATTAATTTAACAATGCTATTAGAACAAACTTAATAATTATCACTGACATCAAGGGGTTGTCATATTTTAAATTATATACAAAAATTAACACTTTTCTTGATAATTTGTATGATTTATAATTAATCTCTTCACTGCAGATAAAAAGCAACGCGATTTGCCCCCCAATGCTACCATTTTCTATGTAGGCACGCGTATGTGATGTATTGGGGGGAAGGAATAAATAAGCAAAATAATCCTCTGCAAATCCTTCGCCAACACTGTCAAAGACTTTTTATTGCATTCTAAAGCCTTCGGAATAATTTTATGGGTGCTGTGCACAGAAAAGATCTTACTTCGGAAAGACGTATATATTCGGTAGGGGCACTTAAGAGTTTAAAGATCGTATTGTAGCTTTAGCGTCAAAGTATAGTATTATTGAATTCAATACATTGTTATTGTTAGGAAAGGGGGCGCGATGAATATTATGATTTAATATTGGGTCGTGTATTGAAAGTTTGAGAAGCATTGTATTAAGGATTATATGGAAGCATACTGAAGTCAATAGTCATTGCACAACTCCTCTTTTTCAACATCTTTCGATTCCCTCATATACTCATTAAAAAAGGGCCTTAAAAGCTAGTTTGGAACAACATGAGGTCTTTTTGAAATCATCCTCTTGGCATAAGAATCGACATTGTGAAATATTTTGATCGATGTTCCAAATCATAAAGGTATATCACCAAATTGCATGCTATGTTTGTTGCTGAAGCATTAATACAATTAGAACAAAAGAATTGGTAATTTCTTTTTACTGTCTTGTAGAGGTAATTCAACTATTATCTTCGTAGATTATTCAATTAAAAATAAAAAATATTCATATTTTGCGAATATACACTCATTGCCTAAAAAATCAGCGCACGTAAAGTGGGATTACTACGAAACTTGGCGTGAAGACATGTGCCAGGCAGATATAAAAATGATTAGAAATGCAGAGAGATAGCCCATTGCAAAATGCCACCAGAGGGCGTCGAATTTCATTCTCCTTGATTAATAAAACAGGTAAATAGAGCCTCTTTCCGTGACTTTAATTTCATGCAGATGGACGCTTTTTAACAAGAGATGCCATTACGCCACCATCAGAGACAATATGAGCAGAGGTCAGAATTTGAAAAAGAATGAATCATAGGAATGATGGAAATCGGGTGGTCAGCTCGGCGAATAGCTGGCAACCTAGGCCGTTTTGACATTACTGTGAGAAGATGTTGGGACCAGTGAACAAGACAGAGGTTTGTTACACGGCGACTAGATTCGGGATGCCCTCAACAGACCAATAGTCGAGAAAACCATTCCATCATACGAAACGCATGCATTGTGCTAAATGTCTTATTGTACGCCATCCATACACAATCACCGCCTTCACTACGGGCTCTGTGACAATCTGTATCATCGCAAGGTGCCTAGCTGAAGGAAAGTTGCTATCGCAGTGCCCATTACGTATACTGCGTAGACACTCATCACCATAACCTCCGTTTGTGTCGCGTTTGAAGGGATTGGACGGCAACCATAAGAATTATGGTCATCTTCAGCGACGAATCTGGATTTGATTTGGGTAGTGATGACAATCGTGTACGTGTGTGGAAGTCCCTTCGTGAACCTCTCTTCCTACTTTCACTGTACAATGATGGTATAGGGTATGCGGTACCAACGCACCCAACACACGGTCACCTCTAATATTAATCCAGGACACCATAACAGCCCATAGGTACGTTCAAGACATTGTTCAGCCACATGTGTTGACACTTATGGCAGGGCTATCAGGAGCCCTTTTTCAACAGGAAAATGCAGGAAATGTTTCACAAGACAACATCCGCCATATTTAAATCCCTTCCCTGGCCTACTTGATCCCCGGATATGTCACCGATCGACCATACCTGAATCACTTAGTGTGACGGGTCTATCCACGTTTCCATTAATCCTCTTGGGTAAAATAATCTTTTTAACTAAGATTTCTGTTGAAAAAACCCCTTTCTGTAAAGAAGATTTGGTTTATATAAATTAGAACATCTATTTAAGTGTTATTTGTAGAGTAGACGCGGAGGTGGTTGAAAGTTGATATAGAAGAAAACGTAGCGTTAGTGACCGGTGGTCGTACAGTTAAGTCAAGTGGAAGTGTCTTCAAGTATTGAAGAAAAAGATAAATAAGTGATCAAGAGATAAAATAAGTGATCTTTTTTCTATTATATTTAAATTGATTAAGATTCATTGCTCCTAAGGTTTGGTGATTAAAGTATATTCTCCATTAAGTTGTTTAAAGCTATTAAGTGAAATAGTAAATAAAAATGTGTTAGTTGTTAAAATGGCTGATCTTGACTCGAACCCACCAGCATCCTAAATTGGGCACCCTACGCTGTTGGTCGAATTGCGTGCGTGCATGCGTGTAATCACTTATATTAATGTTGTACTTAAGAAAGTAAAATTTCGTTTCATTCTGACAACTCTTGCTCGGTGCGCAAATTTTTATGGCAATGAATATTATTCATGTCTTACTAAAATTCTTAGTAGACAATTTTATTTAAAAGGAAAATGTAATTTTAATTTTGCTTATATTATCAACATACGATTTGATTTAAAATAAAAAATTTAGTCCCTATTTTTCTAATATTCTTATCGTACAGTTTAAATTAAGACGAAAAATATAATTTATATTTAGCGAACATCAGCAAATTTTTGGCAACAAAGAATTATTTCCATAAAAAAACGTTTTTGAATACTAAAATAAAGTATTACTTTTGAATAAATTCCGAAATAATATTATACTTATCTTTTACCACAAAATCCAACAATCTCTTTTGACTCAAAACACAAGAAGAAAATATTTTATTCCAAGCAATTATAAAAGAAAAAAAAAGATTCTGTGTTTCTAAATTGCTTTATGAAAACTTTCCAAGTTCCTTATTTCGAAGCAGTTGAATTATTATATATATATCCAGCCTATTAAAACTCATTTTTTAACTCGAAATCTGCGTTATTTCTTTCTCAAAAGCGAGAAACAGAACTTCTAAATTAAGTAATTTTAGTATTCTGTTCGTTTATAACACAGATCTTTCCGCTCGCTACTCCGAGCAATCAGAGCCAACTCCAAATTCCGAGTCATTTTTCAAATTATGAGGTTACAAAGTATCTCATTAACATAAAATAACGCGAGGCACGATCTTCCAATCTAATCGTAATTCAAACAAATGAGGCGGTGTTGACGTTTAAAATGTAGCTTTCTTGCAAATTGAGTGTACGAGAGTAGTAAATATGCGAATAGTTAGAGCGTTAGTAATTGGTATGGTAAGAGTTGTGGATGTTTCGAGTATTTAACAGGAAATTGTGGGAAAAATTGAGTATTTGTAATTGATGTCGACATTATGAATTCCGTGTTAAAATTGTGCTGTGAAGAAGATTAAGTTATATGGTCTGTAATTGACTTACGTGGTTATTAATAAATTAATATATAATCACGAGAACTTTTTTTTAAAAAAAACTAGAATTTTAATACATTTTTTAAAAAAATAAAAACAATATTTTTCTAAACGGAAGTTAAATTTTCTTTTCTTCTTTTCATATTATAATGAGAATGTTTAATAGTTGTCATTATTCAAACACTTTCTAAATTCAGCGGCCGCGCGAAGAGTTATGATGAATACCACTACTCGGATGGTATTAAAGGATTGAAGTGACCTGCGATGTCCCCTGACCTTAACCCTTTAGCAACGAAGGACGCAAACACGTGCGTAATGCCAGGGTGGAGGTTTCTATCGCAAGTTTCACTCACAGGTCGGAGGGTTTTGTGTAGTTAAGCCTAAATGAATAAAAATACCGAAATATAAACGAGTTGATCAATATTGTTCTGTATATTGTACGAACGGCATACGCTTTATATATATTTTGTATAATATACTTAATTTACTTCAGCCACTTTCTGTTTAAGTGCAAGTTTTTAAACATTTTATTGTAAGGATTTGTAAAAGTCGACCTTGTAAAAAAAGAAGAAAAAAAGACAAATTTCGTCTACAAGGTCTAGTTATCTATAAAAAACTAGACTGCAAACCCAAATCAAATGCTTTAGTGAAAATAAATCTCTCATCTTCACTATAAACAAAAACCACATGTTCATTTCAAGAGCAGTCGTAAAGCACTCAATTTGGAAACATTCCTTTCCCCTTATGTTTATAAAGCAAAAACCACGTATATGTGAGTAATATTTCTCTCATTTCGAGTAGAAGGTCAGATCTCCATGTATCTCAAATCTTATGGACATAGAATGCCATCCATTGCCAAAAAAACTGAGCTTAAAAAATGTTCCAGGTGCTTGGCTCGCCCGTGAGTAGTTCGGCCTGTGAGGGAGAAACACGCTGGCTCGCTGGTAGGACTCTAGGCTGCTGACGGTGTTTCATGCCGGCTCGCCGGTGGGACGCTCGTCCCGAAAGGGTTAATCCCCTCGCATAAGTATGGGACATCCAATTACAACTCGAAGACCAGCTTCAACAACCATCGATGAGCTCAGGTGTGCCTTGGTGCTAAAGTGGGTGTGGTTGCCATAGGGGTTGATAAACAGAATGAACCCTGGTAAACAGAATGAAACACGGATGAGAGAGTTGTGTTGCTGTTCGATCAGCTGTTGTTAGCCAGGACAAGTGTCCAGTTTCCTTATTCAGGGTGCAGGTTGTGCCGAATTTTGTTTTCCCATGTATTGGTCTTATATTGGATGACATTTAGGACAAGTTTTGCTTAATTTTTGCTTTGTTAGTTGTTTTCACACACACATAATTTTTAGATAAAATTACTTGTTCTCTTTTTTTTTAAAAAAAATTAATTTCATTTATTACTATTTTTTAAATTATATTTTATCTTAGTGTCCCTAAGATAATGGTAGTATGTTTACAATTCTTAATTTATTAGTTCTATTCTTTTCATACTTTTGCTAAGTGCTACTTTTCAGCCATTCCTATGCTTTGAATTTGCATTTGGGTCCAGAATCTGGCAATAACTTGTTTATTGTACTCAGATTTAGCTCAGGCTCTGCATTTTTGAATGCAATTTTTGGGTAAGATACCTTTTTCTCATTATGGATTTAGATTTTCTATCCATAATTTTCAACAGGTTTTTACTCAGTATGATTAACAGAAAGGGGGAAGGTTGGCTGGCCACAAAACGAGTTCAACCCCACTTTTATAGAAATTATTTTTTGTATAAACTTTTCTAAGGCTGCAATGTTTATAATACTGCAGCATTCATGCTTTTATATTTAACTCTATTATTTTAATTTTTCAAATTTCCATTTAAAATCTATTGTCTGGTTATCTTGTAATTTCAATTCTTTTCAGTTTTGATCATGTTTATTCATCTCTCTCTTGTAGAGAAATTTTGACTATATATATATATATATATATACATTATAGACAAAACGGTATCTTACTTAAAGATTCATTCAAAAAAACGTAGATCATAATGAATCTAAAAACAATAATAAAGTTATTGCCAGACTCCATGATCAAAATAAAAATTCAAAATGACTGAATTTACTAAATTGTAGCAGAATAATGAGTTTAGAATTATTATTATTAAAAATATTATAACTTAAAATATTCAGTTTAATACTCAAATTATAAGAGTAATATTCAGAATATTTTTGAAATTGTCTAAACTGTAATACTCATGGTATTTTCACAAAAATAGTGCCAAAACTGCACATTCAGATTCCTCGTTGGGAGTACATAAATATGCCCAAATAACTGAACCTGTATGATTTATAGTTTCCGGAAAAATACTGTAAATGATGATGAAGGAATGACGATGTATGATGGTTCAACATAGGGCTTTGGCGCATTTCTGTGCTCCTGTCAGAATAGGCTTGATTTAGCATACCCCACTTCTGTATCGGACGTAGGGGTTTATTTCTATGGCCATTGTGATCACCAGATCTCCCACCGTTTTAATTTTTTCCCTGTGGGATTGGTGAAGGATTGGACCTTGAAGGATTGGTGTATTGAGACGTAGTGACTACACAAACGGTTGCTCGTCTGCTTGTCGCTTATACTTCTGTGGACACTGTGATGCGACGGGGTGTGCACTTATCAGTTCCACGGTTATCTTAAACCTGCCTCGACATACACGGCGGTCACTTTGAATACCTGCCTTTTTTAATATTTGTAAATACTGCTAATGATGTGTCCAATAAGGAGTTTTTCTTTGTACATGATGTGACGTCATAATAGTTTTTCGTATTCTTCTCATGAGTTATGGAACGTACAATTACAGTTCTTTAGGCATTAGGTGATATTGCGAATATATTTGCGAACACCCTGTATAATATATTTCCCGTTTTTGGCTAAGTATAGTCTTTGAAGCACGATTTTACATTTCAAATATATTATTAAAAAGTGCTTTTAAAAGGAAAATTGCAAGATAATTGCTTTGCTTGTTTAATTTTGTAAAAATAAATAATAAAATAACGATTAGAACTTTTTTAATGATGTATAACAGAAAAAAATACGACTGAAGGGGGAAAAAACTATTCGTGAATATTAAAGTGTTTTCATACGTAAATGAATATTCAACGTTCTTGTTATTAAAGATTTCCTTTGACTTTTTAATTGGTTTTTTTTTCCCTGCAAAATTCTTATTTCGAAACATGTTTTTGCGTCATTTCATAGAAGCTGTTTCGCTACTTTGTATTTTTAAAAATGCAGAAATTTAAATCTGTCATGTGATAGAGGAATGCCTTCAAGGCTTTTAATGCTATACTAATCTGAAGCAAGGTTTTATCAAATGTTTATGTGGCACCTATTAGAATAAATTTCTTAACTTCTTTTATACTGCTCGTAAATGCCTCCCCCCCCCCATGACAAAGAATAAGTTGATGAGGAATAAAATGTGTTTGCCTTAAAAATTTTAGAGAAATGGTAAGAAAATTTAAGAGGTTAAACCATTAAGTAAAGTTTTAAGTCGACAAAACTTAATTTCGGAAATAATAGTCAAATTAATTCTCGAATTATTCTAAAAAATAATAAATTATATGTGAGTCATACTTTATTAAGGCCGTAACATGAAACAACATGAGGGCTTTTGGCAACGGGCCTTATAAATTTGAACCTAGATCAAACAAGTAATGATAAAGACATTTGAATTCACAGCCCTATATCGAACTGCTACCCAAGCCATGGGAAGACTTTGAGCCTCAACAGATTTTACGTGTATCATCCCCTTTAGCGGCATGTCTTCAGGGGCATCAAAACTCGAACCTGGGACACGGCTATCACTAAATCAATCCCATAACCACTAGGTCAGTGTTTTTCAAACTGTGCGGTACCCTCCTCTAGAAGGCATGATAACTGTACGAGGGGGCGCGAGCCTATTGAAAAGTCGTAAACAAAAGATTAGTTTAAAAAATGATTAATTTACTGAATGTCAACAAGCGAAATATATTTTGAAATAATCAAAAATAAAATACACATTTGCACTGATATAATAAACTTATAAATGTGCCAGTACTGCACAATGTATTTTATAATTAATTTAACAATACTAAGTTAAGAACAAGCTTAATAATTACCAGTGACTCAATGGCCTTACCATGTATAAATTATATACAAAAATTAACACTTATCTCGATAATTTGTACGGTTTATAATTAATCCCTTAATTGCCGATCAAAAGTTACGTGATTCGCTCTCCAATGCCACCGCTTTTCACTTAGGCGAGCGTTTGTGATGTATAGGGAGGGTGGAGAGAAAAGGAGTAAACACACACGAAAGTAAATCCTCTGAAATCAGTAAATTCTTCGCAAATATGTTAAGTTCCTTTTATTTCATTCCAAAACGTTCGGAATAGTTTTATGGATATCAGTAAATAGAAAAGATCATACTCTGGAAAGACATATATATACGTCCGGGGCAATTAACGCTGTGGCTGAACTTTCATATACGGCTGTGGCACTTAAGAGGTTAAAGTCGTATTATAGCTTTAGCGTGTCAAAGTATAGTATTATTGAATTCAATGTATTTTTATTTTATTGAAGGGGGAAGGCTCAAGAAAAATTATAATTGAATGCTGGGTCGCAAACATTGAAACTTTGAGAAGCACTGCACTAGGCTATAAATGAAGAGCAATAAAATGAAGTTTTATAATCGTCGCACTATATAGAAACATGAGGACTATTGGGGGCAGACTTCGTAATTCTGAACCCTGGTCAATGACACCTACGCCAATGATGTGTGGGAGTACATTGAATTAAGAGACATTTTAGTAGAATCAAAAACTTTATTTATGACAAGCAAATCACTATCAGGATCCAACTTAAGCAAAAAATGCCGTCAACTTCTATAAAAGAATTGATCTAGAACTTATCTATAAAAATTATTTCGCCACAACACTAATCTTTCTAAATAGACACTGTTGATTCTTGTACTCGAACTCCGGTAGCTTCAATTATTCTATCACTAGCATTCCAGCTTCAGCATGACAACATAATCGCCAACCTCTCTGAGTCTGCTCACTTCATGTGACTTTAAATAGAAACTCTCATTAACATAAATCACGGTTCCTCCACAAAAAGAGGTTTTATAACCATACAACGTTCTCGGTAAATTTTCCTTTGAGAATTAGTAAGAATTGAGAACAGAACCCGTTACACATCATACGGAGCTTGTAAGCCTCAATGCCCGATCGTATCACTTCATGCATGCATGCTAAAGGTAACCAAACATGGTACTAAAACCTCCATTCATTTGTAAATTTTCCTATAATCAATGATTATTTGTAACTTTTTTCTACAATCAATATTCGTTTGTAACTTTTTTCTACAATCAATGATCAAACATTTGTAACTTTTTTTCTACAAACAACTATCACTTTGCTTTGATTTTGCAATCACTTACTTATATCAACGTTGTACCTGCGTATGTAAAATTTCATTTTATTCATAGAATTATTTCTTGGTGCGCCAATTTATATTTCAATGAATGTATATTTTTCCCTATTCTACATAAAATGTAAATCAAAATTTTCCATTAATCGCATTGGATGATTAAATGAAAAGAAATGTTTAAAAGTACTTTTTTCAGAAAATATAAGACAAGCAAGTTTTCAATAATGTATGGTATTTTTTACAATCACCATCGATTCAAATCACATCTCTACCCTCCTCTCTTTCTGAAATAAATTATAAATACTTAAAAACATCAATAAAGAAAAGAAATTTCAGTCATAAAGTACTTATTGACTCATAAAATTTATAAAATTCATAACTCTCAGTTTGAAACTCCCCCATTGACCCGGATTATTCAAAAATTCACTTAATCATGATTGTATCTGCCCACATTATTCCAAATAATGGAACTCTTACAGTATTTTGTATGTCATTCAGCAAACTCCCTCTCCAATAAACCATTTAGAAATCGACAGAACTGACCAACTGCCCACTGGACGACGTTTTGTCCCCCCACTCCAGTATCTCCAAATCCCTCCAAAAAGCCTTCAAACTCCAACATCATCCTCTTTAATGTCCAGAAATTCGCATTCACCTTTCCGCTGGAGGCAAATCCTGAAAGTCATTCTCTGTGCCTATCCTCCCTAATCCTAGAGCAATCCACCCTTCTTGTGATAAGCCCCGCAGCCTGGGTGCATTCCAACACCCACAGAAACAAATATCCTGACGAACTCTGATTCGACTTAACTGTACCATTACCCTCTACTCCCTGTACCGTCCCTAAAGCTATTGAGAAGTCCGAAGATGAGAACGGACGATTCCCTATGTTTGATAGTAAGGGATGTAATGTCATCAGGATTTATTGCTAGTGTGGGGGTGGATGATCTTGATCAAATTGCCCCTGTGTTCTTTCTTTCTTTTTTTGTTTTTAGATTTCCTTTTGGCATTTTTATGGTCATACAATGGAGTGGATAGGGATTTTTATAAGCACATTTCCATAACGTAATGGATTCAAATCTACTTACCATTGAAATATTTAAGTTGAAATAAATTTCAACCCTTATCTGGTTTGCCCGTACATCGTACTAGCCACAACTGGTTTACCGTACGCTGTACGGACACTGAGGTTTTCTTCTTTCTATCTTTGATTTGCACATATTTTTAATTTTTATAGTGAGATTATTGCTCAAATAATTCTCATTAGGAATTTTCTTTGTGGTGAAGGCGGGAATTTTTCATTAAAGGCAGGAATTTAGATTTTTGGCAATACTTGATTGAAAAGACAGGGACTGGCAAGATAATGTGCAATTTGTTGTTTGAGAAGAAATGAAAATGTGGAAAGATGGTTAGCTCGGCAACGCTCGCGTGAAAAAAACGACCTAAAGTTCTCGCGTAGGGTGTGTAGTACCCAACCGTGTTTACATTGTGTTTTTACCGTAAAATTCGTATACAAAGGTTAAAAAGGAAGAAAAGTTGGAAATACAACGCGTTTATTACATTTTTCACACGTAAATTTAGTTTCTCTGTTCTTTTTATAAAAGCATTCAGAGCATTGTTTATACACTCCTTTAATCGCGTCGTGAGTGAGTGCGATATTTTCACTGGATCTTAATTTTTTTTTAATAAGTATCTTTTTTAAACTAAAGATGTAGGAGTAAACTTCTTTATTCTTTAAATTTAAAAAATTTGGAATTTCTTTTTTATTTTCTCTTATTTTGTTCCAGCAATAGTTTTTTTTCCAAAAGTTCATCTGAAAGTGGATAAGATGTGTACCAATTATCTCCTTTGAAATTACGTTCTTCTCAAATGTTTTTGTGTCTCTACATATAATACATTTATTTTCAACAGTGTCTCCCTTTTCTAAATCTGGGTCGATTTCAGTGGAGGAATCATACTTGTTGCTACACTCTTCATCATTTGATTTTTCCTCATCATAACCACGAAGATAATTTCTTCATCCAAAAATACTGTTGTACTATATCTATTAAATACTGTATTTATGAAATTACTTAAATATCACATTTCTTCATCATAACTGCAATAATACGCCAAAGCATAAGGAAGATTTAAACCGTGCTCATGCATTCAGAACTGTAACGGGGATTCACGCGCAGGGTATGACTTACCCGAAAAGGCGATATCCAAATGTATGTATATATTTAGAATTCGCCTGCAAGCAAAGCCCCTTTAAAGGATATGACCTTAAAATCAGCTACACGAGAAAGTATCCTTTTTCCAATAAAGGCTTAGAAGGAGCTTTTTAAAGAGTTGGGTATAACACACCCTGCGCGAGTAGTGCCGGGTTAAAAAGAACCCGATATTATCTCTGTCTCCATGGTAATGTTGGACTTAGTATTACATTATGCTTCAAATTGTGTGTACACAAACACAATTCTCAACCATTTGAAAAAGAGGTACGAAGACGAAATTATTTTGCATGTAGGGGAGAGAAACTCTTTTATAAAATACATGAAACTTTATTCATAGCATGCAGAGTGTACTTATAAAAAGCAACCATTAAGGGAATTTTGCGTTCCCCAATTGTAAAAAAAAAAGTTTGGAAAAATTTTAAATTACAATAAAATTCTTCCATTTTCGCATTCTGTGAAGTATTATGCTTAGTTAAATGTAATAAAAGAATGTGCCCTTTTTTGAACATTCGGGAGGGATTAAACGTTTAAGAGATTGATGTAGCAAAAATAGATTCTGAATACCACAAAATTTCTTCTGTGACAGTGATAACCAAGCGATAATGGTCACTGGCTTGCAGCCGGATCTTGAAAATCTTATCCTGAATTTACCTCTTTGTGATAAAAATCAGCTAAATAAATTTTATAAAAACAATTTATTGAGAGAATTTCTATTGTTGTATTACAATAAATCGTACTGGCATTAATACTTTAAATGCTTAGCATATACCTGCTAGATTTAGCTAGTGGCCATGGTAACCTAGTGGTTATGGTCACGAACTCTTGGCTGGCGTGTCATGAGTTTGAACCCTAGTTGTGACGGATCTACTCGCGCCCTTCAACTAATGCTTTTAGAAATTCTTTGGGGCTCGCAAAATTCATCAATTTTCTCCTAAGAAAAGGCGTGATATGCAAATTAAGTTTATTATATATAGTTCTAGTTCGCGAGTTAAGGGGGTTAGTGAGTTAGAAGTGAAAGAAGTATAGATAATAGAAAGTTAGAAGGTTAGTTAACTAAAGGTGACAAGAGAGATACAAAGTGAAGATTACCATAAAGGTTTAGAAAGGCCTTGTAAAAGATTAAAGACAAGAAGTTGTTATTGATAAATTAAATCGATTAGAAGAGACTATCTAAGTTCAGGTATTGTCACCTTCCTATTACGTTGGTATTTAAAGTATTAAAGTGATTAAGCGGATATTAGTTACATATCTACCGGGTAAAGTAATATTAAGGTAGAAGTATTATTATAAAGTGGTTTATTTAATGTATTATCCCAAAACGCGACTCTCGTCTCCTCCCTCTGTTGACTGACTAGATCATCTTACTTATAGTGGTGCATTGAATTGTGTTTGAGTCGATTTAAGTGCTAAATAAAATAATTGGAAATTATCATGTCTAATAATCCTTCACTTCCTTCCACACATTTAGCTGAGTCACAGGGTAGACGGGAAGGAGGTTTATTACATAGTGAAACTGAAGAGCTGCCGTGCAAAGGGGGCAGATGCGCGTTAAAACTGTGGAGGCTAACAATCCTCTTGTTGTCGTAGTGTAATAGTTTAGAGATAGGTTATCAGCTGAAATATGAACCTTATCACTTGATTCGGGTTCAAAATTACTAGGTTCGTCACAACTTAATTAAAATAATTTTAGAAAATCCATAGAAAATCTGAGATAAGTGTCAGTTTTATTGGTTTTGTTACGATGCTCTTACGTTTAAATATGACGTAAGTGCAATTATTCGTTAATTTCTTCAATGAAATATATTATGCATGCTGGACTTACGTTGTTAATTTGAAAATAATATTCGTTAATGCAATTTTTCATCAATTTTGTGTTTTTTACAATTTATATTAGTTTTATATAATTTTGTATTTATTCTTCTTTTAGTTTTTATGTGCTTAAGTTTTAAAGATATCAAAAAATAAAGGAGCTTATTATTAATGATGCATATACAATGAAACAAAGTTGTTTCTGTTTATGCTACGAAATTTAAATTCTTTGATTCATTGCATAGTCATTGCACTTCACAAAAGTCGATCCAAAAATGGATTTTTCAATTTTGATTGAAAAACAAAATACCACTCTTTCTCTTTCTAATGCAATTTAAATTTTTGTTCTAGTTGAATTAGAAATAAAACCCCAAAGCAGCTGATTGCCACGCCCCTTTCATTTCAAAACAAAAGACACTTGCTACTTTTCAGCCTCATCAAATATTTTAAATTGATTAAAAGGATTTATTTTGATCCGTAACTTGTTCAGGAAAGAAGTGAAGTGAATAATTGTAGCTGTTTGTTTACTTTCTGGAAACTCGCGTGTTGTTTTTTACCTCTTCAAATATTTTACGAATTTCTGCTATTGGAAACATTGTTTCTATCAAAACATTTTTTAACATGCCTTATATTTTAATAATAAAACGTTTAAAAAACGAAAGTTTGGAAACAAAGGTACAAAAACCCAAACTTTCCAGAAATTAAATGCGTCATAAGTCAGAATAATGAATTCAAATTATACATGAATAATTCAACTTTAAAAGCTAAGTTAAATAAAGAGTATGTTTCCTTTTAGACTCATTTGAAAGTTTTTTGAAATAATGGACATTCTACTGTTTTCTTGTGCTTTGAAACCACATTTATTATAAATAAAATGTAAAAAACAAGGTATTCACATAAATTTTGGTCGCCAAATCCAAAGTTTGGTTCTAAAGTTGTTGACATGTTGTGACTTTTGTGATGTTATTCAAACATTTCTTAATACCAGGTTTACTAAAACAGTAGTTAATCAAAAAAGATACAAAATTATATGAAGTAAACACTGGGCTTTCATATGCTATTATTTTTATTGGAAAAGAGAAGCAACTGCGAAAATATTTTGTAGAGTTATGAATTGTCACGTCCACCAAAGTGTTTTATGAGTTCATGCATGGCATTAAATAACACGACACAGAAAGTAGCCAGTCTATGGTATTATATATATAACTGCTGTCGAAATAATATCATTTAATAATGCAAGTCCTAATGTACCGGTGTTTGTCTATGGCATTTGGCAAAAAAGGGGTCATGTTTCTCTGAATGGTATTACAGCAGTTAGTGTGAACACTGGGAAAGTTGTTGATGCCGAAAAACTATAGAGGAAATACTCAAATAATTTTAACGGCAATGTACATAACATTGAGTGTTCGGCAGATTACTTCGGAAATAGTAGGGGGATGAAAGTTGAAGTTGCACTTTGTATTTTCCATTGCTCAGAGGCACGGCACAATTTACGATACACAAATTACGATTTACTAATTGCGACAAAATATTTGGGTGATGAGGACTTTAAAGCATACAAAGCAGTTTTAGAATCTTAACCTTAGAAAGATGTCAACATTAAAACATTAGAATGTGTTGGTCATGTTGGAGAAAAGGATGGAGACATGACAGGGCATTAAAATCAAAATTTAAAGGCAAAAATCTTGAGAACAAAAAATCTCTAGGAGGTCATTATAGATTAACAGATGCCAGGAATAGACAAATTGTAAAGATACTATGTTTCGTGTGGCTATTTGAAGCAACTCAGAAACTTGTCAGTCATGATGCAAACTATTTGGGCTATATTTTTTTCATAAACTCTCCACAGATTTGAAATACGACACGGCTTATGCCCATGGGAGGTGATTCGTGGTGTGAATATAATGGGTTCATACTGAAAGGTGACACATATAAGCTTAACACAACTCACCTATTGCAATTAGCAATTGCATTAAAAAAGTATTTAGAGATTTCTCTAGTCTTGAACTTTTATTTAGGTGCTTTCACGGTAAAACTTAAAATTTCAATGAAACCTTAAATTGTATTTGATTTATAGTTCCAAAAACTGTATTTATACAATTAGGAACTTAAAAAACTATAGTATTTGAAGCTACATTTTTATATAATCAAGGTTTCATTACCAAATTAAAAGTTTTAGATGTATTAAACATTCAAACCCTGGATTTTACAAATGTCGAGCGTTGGAAGAAGTAGATCATGCGCATATTAAGAAAGCGAAATAGGCAGTTTTACAATGAACCAAAGAAGCTAGAACTAAAAACAAACATTAAAATGTAGACAAGAAGATGATCTTGCATATGATACCAGAAATCCAAGTTGTGGTTCTGGTACGTATTAGTTAATAGTAAATTTTTACTTTAAATCACTATTTCTCAAAAGTGTAAATTTCAACACAAAAGGAACATTTTTGAAAAATCTACTTAATTTATAGCTTTGAAACTTTGCACATATGTTAACACTATACAAATAAATATTTTAATGAAAGATTTTGTCAAAAAAATTATTCAAAAAAATTTTATGGATTAAAATGTACAAGAATTTTCATCGTTTTAATAATTTTGACGTGTTACTCCACATATGAATTTTTTTTAAAAAAACTAATCAAAATTTTGAAAAATGCTCTCATTAAAATAGTAAAAACAATACAATAAATCTACACAAAAAAATTCATGACTGTACAACTTGTCAATTTTTCAAAAATGTTCCCTAAATTTGGTCATTTTTAACATTACGGAGATAGGGAAAAGGCTGCGTGAAGTGACCCCCTTAATTAAGGAGTTTGTTGCTGTTGTTTGTTTGTTTGTTTGTTCGTCTTTTAATGTGATAAATTATATAGTTTTTTAAAATTTTCATATTAGCTATTAATTATATTTTAACGAATTATGAAATTATGTCTTCCTATTTTACGCATCACCCAAGCTAAT
>BMAO01007040.1:0-66344 GCA_019973975.1 Trichonephila clavata | reverse complement strand
TCTCACTAAAAGTGCAATAAAATACATAAATAAATACACAGAGATTAGATTATAATCTATAACACAGAAGAAACTACATAAACATTTCTTAAAATTTCTATTTAATATCTTAAAAGAATTCCTGTAGTAAACTTTACCGTGTAGCAAAAATTTGAAAAACATAATTTCTCAGAAAATGCATTTAAAATTTTAATACAATATGAAAAACTTTCTCTACTAATTGTACATTTTTAAAACTCACCATATTTATATAGCTAAAGCTCTTTTTACCTTCACATTTAACTAATTTGGACTTTTTGTTTACCCTTTTGTTGTATTCTGGAGAGTTTTATAAACTATAACAATTGTCGTTTTTAGAGAAATTTTGATGAAAAATTACATTTACGATCTCTGACACAAAATTCTAATAGATAATATTCAAATAATATTTATACAGTACATAAATAATATTTTTATATCAGTTAGGAATCAAAAGATTTGTAAAACTTATGAAAGTTTTCTAAATATGCGAAATTTTATGCAGAAACTCGATTTTTTAAAAAATTGATGATTTTTTTCCATGAAAAAGCAATTATGTACTAAGAATAGAACTAAGTAAAACATGTTTTTAAAATTTCAATTCAATACCGTAAAAATATTTTGTGTAGAGGTCTGCTTCCGGTTTTGTAAACTCTGTTTCCTGTTTACTAATTATGTTATAACTTTCCTTCTAAATATGGTAGAAACAAAATAGAATGTTTTTTTTTAATCTTGAATTATGGGCTATAAATAAAAACAAAAAAGAAATTTCGAAAATTTTCCCCCAAACAGAAGATTTTGGGTAGTCACAAACCTTAAGATTGAAATATTGTAAGGAAAATTCCTTGAATATTGATGTTTTCAAGATATCAATTAAAATATATAGTTAAGTGATGGAATTTTTTTAATCACAGATTTATTTTAGTTTACTCTCCTTGACGAATTTATGGAAGTTAAGTATAGCGTGTGGGCAAAAAGTCCGTATAAACTTTAAAAGTTTATAAAACCTGGAAAATTAAACAAAATTAAAAACGGTTTGTGGGTTAGCATCGATAAGTCACGGGATTTTTTTAAGACAAGGGAAAAAAACCTGCCGAGAGATGGCGCTCGTACAGACGATTGAGTTGGAAATGTGCAACAAGACAGGCGCTTACAAATATATATACTGATGCTCTTGATCAAGATCTAATTCTCCCTTGCATGCCAACTAAGTGAACAAGAATGTTGAGCCAGAAAGATTGAGCTTTGTTGGTGAAGCTGTTTTTCATGAACTAGGAATCAGCGACTGTTGCGGAAATTCCGAGTTCAGAAAAATGTGAAGACTGTAAAAGGGCCTTCGACAATGGTACTCCCCATAAAGCTTCAGCGATTTGAGGAAACTGAATCGCTCGAGGATCGTATAAGATTCGGACGACCAAGTCTAAGAATCATTAGCAAACGTTGCAAGTTTACATGGCCTCTTCAGATCCAGATCTGACTCCAGTAGACTTTTGGCTATGAGCATATTAAAACTCCCGGATGGTATTAATCCCGTCCATCCAATCTGTCGGAATTAAAAGGAGAGATTCACCGAGTGCTGTTATGTATACAGGGGGACATTTTTGCACTCTGCCATTGCTGGATTTGTGACACAATTGGAATGTGTCATCCCTTGTGGTGTGGATATGTGGAGCACATGCTGCTGTAATAAATGATTCGGTAACGTTACTTCAGTTATTTGTGAGTCTTTTCTCTCACTTATGTACAAAACGCCTCCTATCGAGTGTTTTTTGAATTTTTTTTTTCTTTTTCTTATCTAAAAAAAATTCCATGACTTATCGATGCTAAACCTGCAAACCGTTTTTAATTTGTTTAGTTTTCTGGGTTTAATACATTTTTAAAGTTTTCACGGACTTTTTGCCCACCCAGTATTTAACTGAGTCTACATGTATTGCAAAAGGAACATTGGAAACTAAATATATAGCATATCAGTTTTTAGGTATGCATTTGAATGTTAGTCTCCCGCAACTGTTCTTTATATATTATATATTTGTTTAACAACTGGTATGAGTAAAAAAAAGGAATACTTTTTATAGCTTTAGCAGTTTTTATCACAGGTGAATGATATTACTTTAAATAAATTAAATTATGTGATGTTAATGATTCGCTAATTAATTAACACTGGTGATTTAAGTAGAAAAACATACTTGCATCATTATTGATGCCATTTTTTTCATTTAACTTCAAGTTACATTTATGAATTTATCTTGAAATTTTTCTTGAAAATACTTTATGAGAATTTTTTTTAAAAGGTAATCAACTGATGTAAAATAGCCATCTCAAACATTTTAAGTAGAATTTTTTCTGCAAAAAATACTTTGAATCGGATTTCCACCACAAACGTTTTATTTTCTTTCCAAACTAAAAGGCAAAAAATGAATTATAATGCGAAATAATCATTATTAGTAATATCATTAGGAATTGCAAAAAGCAATCATGCAAAAATTTGAATTGCAACATACCAAAAGTTTTATATGTTCGATTTCATCATTTTTTAAAACACAGAAATTAAAATAAAAAAATAGAATTTCGCCAATAAATAAAAGATTAAAACTTAGAAATAAAAAATAGTGTAAATAAATGAGGTTGTGTACTAGATTATTATTTATAATTATAGAATCAATATTTAAGAAATGAAAACACATATTATGAATCTTTTACGCGAATGTAACCTATTAAACGACCCCCTATCGGTTACGGAGCTAATAATCAGATTGGAATAAAATTTGCAAATATGGGCAATTTAGACAGTAACCAAATTGTTTCTGTTGAAAAAACAGGGGAAAGGAAAGAAATCCCAAAAGGGAAAAAAGTCATTTCCAGAGTACATTCTATACAAATTATTAACTAATGAATTTATTATCGTCATAACTTATTTTTCATCAGGCCATTAAGAATGATACTAATTTCATTTACCTGCAATAAGAATTTTAAAAGTTATTAAGAATGTTTCATTTTTTAACAGTTGTGCAAAATACATCTTCCTGGCTCAATTAATTTATATTATATATACAAGAATAGGAGTTATTCTTTCAAAAACTAACATTGTTACTGGTATTTTACTGTCGTTATTTTTTGTTTATAAATTTGTTTGCTTGATACTAATTCTCTTTCACTAATTAAACTGATGGGAACAAGTATTGAGACGATACTCACATTAACTCGATCAACCATAATCGAACGTTCTCTAATTGTACCATTCTTTTCTGCTAAATTTTGGTATTTGTTGTTCTTCTACATTGCTTACGATTAAAGATAAAATGGATTCTGGGAAAGTATAAGAAAATAATGATACTTTCCTTAATTCATCTCATTTTCAAAATAATGCAAACTGATTTTTCAATGATAACAACCAATTACGTTAAAAAAGCAGGATTCAAGTTATCGGGTTCACCTTTCTAACTACCCTAATATTGTGAATTTTTCCAAAAAGTAACAAACTTTTTTCGGATTATATTATTATCTTTATCATTAAGTTTATTTTATTAGCTTTATAAAAATACCAAGTTTATTATTTTCCGTTCTTTAGAACAAAAACTACAAATGTTTTAGTAAAAACGGATGCATTACTTTCAGCAAGATATGTCATACTTTAAAACGCGTTTTACTCGAAATGTGTTGTTTGGAAAATGGTCAAAAGGGTCAGTGTGATTGCTAAAAAAGTTTTGAAAATAATTAACTGAAATTTTGTTGGTATGTTCTGTATAATAGTAGAAGTGTTTTAACCTTCAAATTTATCAATCACTATTTTATTACAAAATTTACAGTCCCTTATGTTAATATAATCACTGTCATTTTATGCAATTTCATATAATAACTAAGATAAAGTTCTCTAGTTTTTGTAAATAATAAAATATCTATCCTGAAGGTCACTTAAAAAACGGATAACATAGGAACACATCAGAATTGAAAAATGGAAAATTTGTTCATAAACTTTTGGTGCAAAATGGGCCCCGTTTATGTTAATTTTTGTAAATTTTTACCCATTTTTTTCCCATTTTAGGAAAGTAATTTCTTTTTCTCTTCTTAATTTTAACATATTTTTCTTAAAATGTACTAAACAAATCTAAAAATCGCAATAAAATCTTAATATCTCCATTTTTTTTTTAAAGTGCTCGCAAGTAGTCGGATACCATTTCATGGATTTCATTGCGTTCACTACAATAATTTTTAGTTTATTTAATAATTATTCAAATTGTATCCCAGCAGCCTAACACCTTAATTAAATATAATGGAAAATTATGAAAAAATAACTATAATTATTAAAAATCAAAATGTATATGAAAAAAGCATTTTCATAGTGTATTATTTCTCTTGCTAAATATGTTGAGGGAAAAAACGTACAAGAAAATTAGCTACAGGAAACACTTATCTGTTACTTTTGTATTAAATTGAACTGAGATTTTTTTAATCAAAATGACGTTTTATAGTTATTAATAATAACTATAATGTTTATTATATGCATTTAGCTTAACTTACTCAAGATATATAATTCTGTTAATTATAGACACAAAATATTCCATACTTGTATTTTCCATAGTAATATAGTTATTAGTACATATTTTTATATTTTGAGTTAACTATATATTTATAAAATGGTTTAGTTGTTTCATTAACGGTTTTGTATTAGTGTAATAACTGTTTAGTGATAATACTTGTTAATTGTACATAAAACATAATCGAAATTTTCTTATTAATTAATAAAAATTGTTGTATAAATATTCCTTTTCGTTTTAGTCATCACGGTAAGCACTAATAATTAGTCAAAACAGAATAGATAAGCTTGGGAAAAGCAAACATATTGCCAGACAAAATTATTACATGCTTGGATTAACTAATTAATTTTTTGATAGTAAAATCAAAGAGAAAAAATAATGTTTTATGTACTAAAACTATGGTAGACAAAACTTATGGCGAAGTAAAATAATGAAATGTTAATTAAAATCTATATGTAACTGAGACCATGCGATAAACACTGGTATTGATATATCATGTTCAATGTAAACATTTTTTGGAAGAGAAATACAAGGGTGTTGAAGGATATTTTGTACAAAATGCGCGTTGTCCAAATACAAGGCTGGTGGAAACACAATTTACAACAAGCAATCATCAGAGTTATGTCAGTAAAGGATGTAGCCACTATGAAATGCGGGGATGCTTTCACCATTGAGTGAATACTCAGAACCACACGATGCTGTATCTGCTACACACCTGTAGCGCCATCTACACGATGCTTTAGTGTCATACATCTATCACTGCATGGATGAGAGTTTCCTTATTTCAGGATGGATATTATCGAGTATCAAAACATAGACCCAAGGCATCTCATATATTTTCTATGACATTTAGTTCAGAAATACGATGTACCTTCTTGATCAAGATAATCTGGCATATCCTGGGTGCAATGGCAAGTGGCGTTATCATCCAAAAAACAAGATTTGCGCCCAAACTCACATTGTAAAAGTAGAGCAAGGGAGGGCAGCATGTCATGAATTTATCGTCAGTTGGTCCTGAACCTCTGATTAAGCACATTGAGATGATGCACATGGTCTTGATGATGCTTGCTCACAACATGATGCACTTAAGACACATTTCGATCTCTTTTCTGTGAATAATTTCATACCAAAAGCACTACCTACCTCATGTCCCATCATCTCCTCAACTTAATATTTATAAATACAGACGGTAAACTTAGTATATTCTCATATTTGAACATTCTTGTAGACCAATAATCAGCAGTCCAATTGTAACACAGATGGTACGCGATTGGACTCCAATCAAACACACGAGTCTTCGAGGGTATGGTCCATTCATTAACAATCGTATCGCAATAATTTTTTGCTGTATTTGAATCATGTGGAAGTGTGAAATTGATTTATGGCAGTTGATCAACTGTGTTGAGTCAGTTTCTTCTTGGTGAAAAAATAATGCACTGATTTTCTCGAAGGTTCGTTTTGCTAGGATGATCTGCACATTGAATGCTGCTTAATGATTTAAAATGCTGCTTGCAACCTAGGATAGGTACAATGCACCGAAAGTTCTCAACGTGAGTGGTAACGCCTCCTTGTGGGTGTTTCAGGCTTCGGGGGAAAGTAAAAAACCCAGAGAAAATTAGGGAGCGTTGAGATGGCACAGAGCCTCCGTGCCGTCTCAACGCTCCCTAATTTTCTGGCAAACTAACCAAACGGGCTTGGGCAAATTAATCAAATATAGTCTAAAAAAGACTAGAAAAACACGTTGATTGTATACACAAAAGTAAACTTTAATACTGTTCACCTTAAGCTGATTGTATGTATTTAAATTATTTCTATATCACATGTACGAAAATTCACATATTTCGATAGTTCGGGAAGTAGATGAAAAACTTAAAGCTTACATTACGTTCAGATCTACATTAAATTGAACGATCTAGTGCATTTTAACTTTTGTAGTGCACGCGTTGTGTTTGTGAGTAATAGAAAAAATGTTTCATCCGCTGCATTTCATTACGTATATTATTCAAGAAACATAATTAAATATGTTAACCAAGAATTAACATGTGATTCTTAAAAGGCTGAAACTGTCAATTTATATTTATTTTGAAAGCAATAGTTTATTATGAATTACCTTGTATCATCAAAATCATTTCCTGTCTTCATACACAGGTAAGCTAAAACTTTTATTCCATTATTTTAAGTTAAGAAGAAATTCAGTAGTGTTTCAATTCCAACAATATCCTATCATCCTATCTATAACTAAAATATATAATATTACACATTTAAATATATTTGTGGCAATAGCTATTTCAGATTCGCAAGTAAAAAAATGGGGGCTTTAGGAAAAATTTTAATTAAAAAAAATATATTCTACTAGTAATAGTATATTTTTTTTAAATGTAACTCTTGTTTTCACCAAATATTATGTACACTCTTATTTCTGTAGAGTGGGAGGGAGTGGTATCAAAATATTCACAAGAAAATGGGGCGGTATCGAAGTATTCACTAGAAAAGGGGACGCCAGTTCAAAATAGGTTGGGAACATTGCAATACGTCATAATAAATTCACGGAAAATATCTGGTTTCTGGCTTTCTTCTTTTAGATTTCTAATTATTCTTCAAAGTGTGAAATCAGTTAAATGATGCTTGTCAGCTACTTAAATATTCTTCTTCAATCATTTTCCTTCGACTTCCCATCTATTGAGGATTTTCTACACAGGTAAATTGCCTTAAATGTCTCACCTCTTCTATCATGTGACGGGCATGTGCTAAGAACAAAAATTGCACTTGTTTCGCAGAACAGAGTACATTCCCCATTCATGGAATTCATTTATTGCGGCCCTGTCCCCCCCCTATTGTAATCCTTGTAAGAAAATTTTGCCCATCAGTATATTAATGATACTTCATTAACTCTAATTATTACCCCCCCCCCTCTCATGCAAGCTTTTGCATGCGTTTAGTGTGACAACTTGATCCTATTTTAAACTTCTCCCCCTTTTCTTACTTTTTTCCAAGTGGTTATTTAAAATCTCCTTTCAATAACCGGACGCAGATATTTAAGAGGTAATGAGTAACGGACTTAAAAATAATATTGTCTTTAATCTTTGATATTAAAGAAATTCCTCCCTTTTCTCCCTCGTTCCGTCGAGATGCGGCAGCCGGTTGAAAGACGGGCGTAGTTGTCAGAGATGTGACGTCATTAACTAAATCAACTAGATGAGTGGTTTCCCACTCACCCCTCCACCAGCGTTGTTGCGCTGCACTCATTGTGGACTGCTTTATATTCTTAAGTAACACTTCAGCAAATTATTCTTATTTTTTTCTATTTATTATGATGAGTGGATGATATAGATTTCTCTATGGTTCCACGTAAATGTATAACCATTACCTATATATTAATGAGGTTTTGTATAAATATAGATGAATATTTTTTTTAAAAAAAATTATAAGTAATACCTTTATTTTTAATTAAAATCTATATGGTTAAAAAGTTTAATTATATACCTTCATATATATATATATAACCATTTTAAATTATTTTTACCTTATACCTGTTTTCAATAAAGATTTTTTAAAAAAATAGAAGTATAACATATGTAAAAATACTGTAAAATTATATATACTTCACTTTTCCATTTAACTTAACTCCCAAAGATAGTTAATGGAAATTTATTTAAAAAAGTATGGCTTTTTCATAAAAGATTTAATTGGTAGATTATTTAAATTAAATAAAATATTTCTGTGAGCAAAAAATTGTGTAAAACTATAGTGGCATTATTTTTTAAAGCTTCAATTTTTGTAACAAAATTTCATTACATTTCTTACTATTACAATTGCATATTTATAAAAGAATTACAAGGCGTCAACAAATTTCGTGTTTTATATTCGCAAAAATCCGTAAAAATTTTAGTTAGCTGTTCTAATTTACATTTGTTTTTTCTTTTATTCTGTTTCGTGGATTTATTTTTATGGAGGGTTCAATTATTAATTTAATAATTATTTATTGCCTTTAATAACTAGTAACTTGTTCTTAATTCAACTATAATCATTTATTTTATTCCTATTGTATAACTATCTAATTTTTTTAAAATTAGTTTGGCTCCTTTTTCTTCAGTTATAGCTATCAGCTCTTTCATTTCCCTATAAATTTTAAATTTAGCATCATTTTATACTTCTGATCCATATTAGTTACTAAGAAGAAAATACGAAGATAAAAATAAAAGAAACATGTCTGATAATATGTGATGCACCGTTTAGCATCTGCAAAGCGAATCAAATTCTTACGAAAATAATGCAAAAAGCATTCATGCGTACCTATTGAATCTCTTCAAACACATGAGAAATGTCAAAGCAGGTACATTTTCAGAAAAACCTTTTAAATCAGGGGGAAAAGAGGGAAAATGTTGGTGGCAAAATTCAGCAGTTCAAACAACCGTCAGAAAAATTCGCGTTTAAATTGATACATGTAAAATCTCTCTATTTGTTTAAAGTGAAATGTTTTTTGTGGATATGCAAAACATGTTCGCTTTTCAAAGTTTTAAAGTTATCTGTGCATTTTCCACTCTTTCCACTAAGATCCTAAAAAGAAACAGGAAGAAAATAAAAATCAAATCTTTAGCATTTTTGGAGCGTGTATGGGAACAATTTCTTTTGAAAAAAGAGCGATGTTTTCCTGAAAAATAAAATGACTTAATGTAGTTTCCCTGTCATGTATGGGGTTTGTAAAAATGTACAAATGCAATCTGATTTTGTTACAGGTATTTTGCATTTTTAAGAGGATGGTAGAGTCAGTGTCTTAGGGAAATATATGTTATACTTTTCCCTAAAGGGAAAATTTAAAAAAAAATATTTTAAGCTATTTATTCTTAATTGCTTACTGTTTGAGTTTATATATATCAACAAAAAAATGTAAATTTATTATATATGTTTTAATATTTTTTATGGAAGTAATGGCATTTTTATGTATTTAATTATAATTTATTATAAACTAATTGCATAACGTAAAATTCTTTAAATAAAATATGTCTAAGAAAAGTTATTTGTTGTGTGTGTATTTAGCATCTAAAATATTGGAATAATTAAGATGTGCTTAAATTTTTTTAATGTATTCTTAAATGTATATCAGTTGATGTTCCTATTGTAAGCAATCATGTTCAACAACGTAATTTTTAATAAAAGCTTTAATCATAAAATCTTTTAACAAATTAGACTCGAAAATATTTTAGTCGCTATATTTTGGTATACATTTCTTAATCAACTGAATTAATTATTAATTTAGAATATTTGAAGAATAGTGCAATACTTGCACTTATAGTGAATTGTTGATATTTTTTCCTCAAAAAAGAGTTAACATTTTAATGAATTCAAGTTTATCATTATTGCTATTCATCTTATGTAATAAAGGTATATTATACTATATGTTGAAATAAATGATTCACACACAAATAAAATACATTAAAACTATGTAAAAAAATTCAATATATTATTCAATTAAGAGTAGAATGGCCCAAACATTTAAATACCATTTTGATTTTGCACGACATTGAATTGTATTTGAATCAATGATAATCTATAAATGAGTTTTTTCATCACATTTTCAAGCGTTGGCCGTTTGGTTAATTTTCTAGTGTTTGAATTTATAAATAAAATTTCATAACAAAAAAATATTTGAAAGAAATACTATTGGAACTTAAATGTGGAGTCAAGGCTTTGTGGATCAGTAAGAGGCAATATTTTTTTAATGGAGATTCTGAATATAAAATGCAAATAATAATATATACGAGTAGTTACCTATTCTTTAAAATGCTACTCTTGCAAAGTATTACTAATGAAACGAATTATCATATTTAAATTAACAATGATAATAACAAATCATTTAAGGTATCCTAACACATTAAAAGAACCAGTTTCGATCAAAATACATTTTTTTTATTTTATTCAATATAGAAATCTTTTAGCTTTATAAGACAAATATTATTTTATTTCGATGTTATATAGAGGTCGAGAAAAAATAAATTACATGAACTTAGAAAGACCTGAAGTGGGTCTGTAATCTACCAAATGGCTTAAAATCTATCATAGCGAGTGTTATAACTCAAAATACTAAGAATGTATATTTATAAAGCTTTACGAGTGTGATATTTTTATTATTTTCTAGAGAATGTACTCATATAATTCTTACCGTATGAATATTCTTTGAGTTATGTCCTATTATTTAAATAATCACCTCATAAATATGTTACATTTTTATAACATTTAATCGATCAGCTTAACATTTTAATATTTTAATAAGCATATTAAAATCTTAGTACATTCTCCAGATAATATATACGTAATTTATTTCAGTAATGCTTTTATAGATATAAGTTTATTACTTTTTTTTCTAATTTCTCTAAAAAAATATTTAGATACTATTAAAATTTCACTTAAAAATGTTTTTTTTTTAAATTTAGATGCTTTATATCAAATATTTCTCGTTAAGCATTAACATATATTAGTATAAATCCCTATGCGTGTATTCATAATGTTTCAAAAATATTTTTTAAGAAAAGCATTCTAAACCTGTTTTGTTATTTGAAAAAAACTGAAAATAACAATGGAAACGAACTGATTAAATAATATTTTTTTTTTATAAATTAACTTTTGTTGCCTAATATTTGAACTGAAATCCTTGATTTGGCTTGGAAATTAGGAAGTTTTCCCAGTTCACGTTTCATTATTGGGATTTAAAAATGTAGCAGCAACTCGTAGATTGGTTATAGAGAGTGCATTATTAATTTACACCAATCCAACCAAACTACACAAAGAAATATATTTTTATACAGAACACGAAATCCTTTATTATTGTACTTCATCCTGTTTTAAATAAGAATTTTCATCATGTCTCCTAAGAAGATATTATTGCCCAAACTACAGCATCTAATTAATGTATATCGACATACATCTCTCTCTACAAACATTTCTTCTACTACCTTATTATCCCCACCAACCATGACAGCGAAAGTTTCACCAAACCTTCACAAAATGAAGGTTTTGGGGAGCCTTCATTCACCAATAAGAAGAAAGATGAAGGAAGGAGACAGAAGCAGAAAGTTAGTGAAAGTCAAGACGGAATAGAATATTGTGAGGAGGAAGAGAGAAATGGCACATAGAAAAGAAAAGAGTTGTATGAGGAATATAACATCTGACAATAGTGACCATCCCCAGAGGCGAAGTGGCCCTCAAGGAAAAAAAAGCTTTTGAAATGAAGGGACAAGGGCAAGCTCTGAGATTGCTAAACAAGCTATTCTTGGTGGTGACTGTCCATTAATATCTAGAAATAGACGTCCACTATCTGGATAGGTCTGACACCTAATCAGAGAGCATTGTTTGTGTCATGTGATTGCTAACTTCAGATTTTATGAGTGACGTATAGTCAACATAAACAGACATATATGGTTCAACGTTGCATAGCAATAACATGGTTTTGAAACTATGTTAAATAATATTGTTATAGTGACTTATAAACGCTACTAATATGACTTGAGTTTTAATTTAAGATTACACCAATGTCTGCTTTTCATTCTAAAATGCTTTATGTAGACTCATAATTTATATTAATATTGGATATTCCATTAACCCTTTAACGGAGATTTAAAGATACGTGATTCGCTCCTCATTGCCTCCGTTTTTGACTTAGGAGCGTTTATGCAGTGTATTGGGAAGAAAAAAAGGCACACATAAACAAACTTTTCTCTGAAATACGTAAATTCTTTGCAAATACTGTCAATGTCATTTTATTGTATTTCAAAGCCGTCGGGATAGTTTTAAACAGAGCAGCAAAATGCAAATAATCGTTCTTTGAAGAACTTATATATACGCACACGGCACTTAACGCACGGGTTGAACGAGACGTATATATTCGCCAGCGGTAGTTAAAGGTTTGAGTTTGAAAGTTTATTCATATAAATGTTAAGAAGTCTCAGGGGTGTTAACTTTCTGTAGAGGGCTGAAAATATAAACAATATTCAAATAGATATAACTCTTTAAATTATCATTAAATAATAAGAAACTTTTGTACATTATTTATAAAGGAATGGTACTTCAGAAAAGTGTAAAATGTTTGAAATATAATCATAATTTAAAAAATAAGCATATGAAAATATGAAAATATTTCTATAAGGAATATTATTTAAGTTTTACTTTGCGCATGCTATTTTCAAAAGTAGTAGCTTTGATTACTAGCAATAAGTTGATTTATAAAATTAAATGTACCCTTATTACAAGGTAGTAATTTTAAATAAATAGAATAATAAATAATTTTTTTTAAAAACAAAAACATTATATTTTTGAATATTTTTAAAAAATTTTAATGTTTTTCAAATATTTTGAAATACAAAAGATACATTATTCTTAAATTACTAGGGTCTGAAGAGTATAATACATTTTATAATTCTATAAAATTTTATACACCAATTCAACTATTTTAGAAAATAGCGTGCGAGACGCAAGAATTACTTAATATTTATTACAAAATTATTTCTTATTTGCATATACTTATAATTTTTAAAATTATGATTATATTTCAAACATTTTGTATTTTTTTGAAACCATAATCCTTTGTAAATAATGCGTAAAAGATTCGAATTATTTAACTTAAATTTAAGCGAAGTATACCTATTTGAAAATTGTTTATAGTTTCACCTCTCGAGACAAAATTAACACCCCTGAGACTTCTTAATATTATATGAATGTTATTTTACAATATGTTATAAACGTGACTTATATTTATTAATTTTCGTACATGTACGTGGTATGAGTTCGAACGCTAGGGCCACTGAGAAGACGCTGATACGCGTTAAATGTATCGAGAATCAATCTTCCCGTTCAGAGAGGGAATGCCAAAAATGTCATATAATTAATATAAACAAAACATTAATGTAGACATTACTAAATACCTAAAGAGAATTTTAATGAGACAGATATAGAAGTCCCTTACATCGCGCATACCCTCCCAGAAGGGATGGCATTGGGAGGGAAAACGAAAATTTCCATAAGGATAAAGTTATACACTCGGAAAAAGCCCGTACAACGCCGGGCTAAAAGGAGGGAAACCATGAGTTGGAAGAAATTTCGAAAAAGGGAATTTTAATGACATTAATATGGAAATCACAAACACACCAGAAAATGCTGACTGCGAGAGGGAAGGGGAAAGTTCTATGGGTAGAAACTTATACACTCGGAAAAATCCCATTGCAACGCCGTGCTATGCAGCTAATTTTAATGAAAAATATTTTTTTTTTTGAAATCCGTGTCCATTTAAAATTTTCGATTATATTGTCATCAATGATTGAAAATATTCCATCGCATAGCATCTTAAAGTTGATATTTTAATGTCAGTAGCAGAAAAAAAAACTTGTGACATAAAACTGAGAAATAAATATCCGTAAATTTAGTATAAAGGTAACTGGGATATCTACGACAAGGAAAAATGAACTTTTTTACACCAAAATTTAAATGGTTCTCACTTACTAAATTAAAAGCAAATGGAGTAAAATTTTTACTGGGAATTATCTGTATATTTATATATCTGGTTAATGTAAAAATATTCCATTTTATAAATTACAAATAAGTCTGTATCAGCAATAAATAATCAATTACTATTTTTTATTTATTTTCGAGGTATGACCTTACCTTTAGGTACACAGCATAAATTCCACTACATATATAGCAATACAATTTTACAGAGTTTTTGCAAACAAAACAATACATAAAATAAATGAAATAAAATTTAAAAAAATAAAATTATGAAAATTTAAAAAAAATTAATTTAGTGATTTAAATTTCCTTTAAATTTTATGTAGAAATTGTGCTATTTCTAAAATTTGTGAATATTTATTTGAAAAAAAATATTCATTCAATTCGTTGAAAGTTTGTGGATATAATAATAAGCAAAATATCGGCACTATAGGTAGAGTAGATTTTGAGATAAGGTGTACCGAAATCACCAAAAAAATGCATTTTGAGAAAATTGCAAATAAAGATATTTTTAACTATGATTTGCAAAATAATATTTTTAATACAATATAAAGCCTTACCACATAATTAATTGGATTATTTTGCATCTTTTCTCAGTTTATAAATTGTAAGTTTATGATTCTAGATTATTTAGAAGTCTTTTTAATTACTCTTTTCCTACTCCGTCAACACGTGTTATCACTTTTCTTCCATTTAAAATACCAAAGTTTTACGTCTATAAGTTTTACTATTTTTACTTCACTTTGGCCACCATCGTTACAGGATATTACAGCTTTCCCTGCATATATTTTTATTGTTATAAAAATACACAAAGTAAATGTGTCTTGGATGAATTTAAAAAGTCAATCTGCGTGTGCGTGGTGTCTAATTTAAATGGAACTCTGCTTTTAAAAATTATAACAAAAAATTTCTATGTTTGTACTAATACACATGGATATTTATTTATTTTAAAGTAAAACCAACAGTTATAAACATATAGAGTTATTCATGAGTATTCAAATGTTAGCAATAAGCAGTTAGGTAAATCGAAATGTCTGTTTTACTAGCCAGTGTTTTTAATTTAGAATAAACCTCAAGATCCACTTTGTATTATATCCACTTGATCTATAATGTAAGAACTACACTGAGTATTTATAAATGAAAAACTAGGCATAATTAATATTCCGAAAAACGAAATTTTATTTTAAAATTGTTTAACTAATCATTTAAATTTTCCGTATTCTTTGCACAAAAAATGTAAACTCTTCATTAAATTGGGACATATATCAGAGAAAAATTACATTCTTTGTTTAGAAAAATTAGTTTTTTATACAATGCATATATACACTCAAGAGCCGAAACATTATGACCACCCCTACATTTTGCAATGAACTCGCCTGGATGACGTGATCAGGAGGAAGTGGTATTTATTAACTGCTGCTGGAGAGTCTGAAGAATCATTCTTTCACTTACTTCTGTGTGTGATGGGAAAGGCTGCGGATCTAAGCGACTTTGATAGAGGGCAGATTGTAATGGCTCGAAGGCTCGGAACAAGTATTTCCGAAACTGCACGACTCGTGGGTTGTTCGCGATCTACAGCTGTTAGTACTTATGCAAAGTGGATGAATGACGGTGAAACCAGCAGTAGACGACATGGTGTTGGACGTCCACACGCTATCAAAGAAAAAGGTTGTCGGAGACTGTCTCGCATGGTGAAGCAAAACCGGAGCCAGACAGTGGCTCAGCTGACAGCCCAATATAATGCAGGGCCAAGTAGAATAGTATCGGTGCACACTGTTCAGCGGACACTGCTGGATATGGGGCTCCGCAGCAAACGTCCCACTCGGGTGCCTTTGCTGACCAAGCGTCATCAACAACTGCGCCTGCTCTGGGCCCGGGAACATCGCGACTGGTCCATGGATCAGTGGGAGAGAGTTGCCTGGTCAGATGAATCACGGTTTGTCATTCATCACGCTGATGGCCGTGTCAGGATAGCCGTCTTCCAGGCGAACAGTTGCTCCCTCAATGTACAGTAGGTCATACACAGACCGGTGGTGGCGGTATTATGCTTTGGGGGACGTTCTATTGGGCGTCTCTGGGACCCGTGGTAGTGGTAGAGCAGACCATGAATGCTACAGGATACCTGAACATCATTGCGGATCAGTGGGACCCTTGCATGGCCTCTGTTTTTCTAGCTGTAAATGGAATGTTCCAACAGGACAACGTCCCGTGTCACAAGGCTAAAATTATGTTGGAGTGGTTCCAGGAACATGATGCTGAATTCCAGTTAATGTCCTGGCCGCCTAACTCACCGGATCTCTATCCGATAGAACACATTTGGAATGTCATGGATGTCACATTTGGGATGCAGCTCAGAGTTCAAAGACAACCAATTCGCAATATCTCGGATTTGCATGACCGTTGCATAAACATCTGGTACAATCTGTCTCTGGCATCTACCAAGGACTTGTGGCATCCATGCCAAGGAGGGTTGAAGCTGTGTAGAGTGCCAAAGGTGGGCCAACTCGTTATTGACAGGTGGTCATAATGTTTTGGCTCCTGAGTGTATATTATAAGCAAAATGGACTTTGAAGAAAGTGTACCTTAATCATAGTTATATGACATTTGCTTACAATTTTAAAACTCAATTTTCTATCGTTCTATTTATCAGATTCTCATAAATAATGCATCTAAGGATGCAGCAAAGTGTCTTCTGTTTCTTAAAAGTAAAATAAAAAAATGCAAACTTTGAAGCATTTTCACATCCTAGTTAACTTAAGTAAAATGAAGTGTAATTGTTTCCATTGAATCAAGATAAAATGAATTAAAAGCATTGAATGTTATTTCTTTCATTGACTATTTTTATCAAGTTGTTTGAACAAGATCTATAAAGTTAGTTACTTTTAAAAATATGTAATTAATTTATTAAAGTACTGCAGTTATTTAAGATTTATAACAACAATAAAAATTATCGCAGTGTTTCGTTAAATTTACAAATGACAGAATATAGCAATAATCCGACTCAGAGAATTCAGCTCCTAACACACATTAATGCCATTTTAAAAGACAGGCGATGCACTGAAATTATGTCGCTAAAAATGTTTCAAAAACTTAATATTTCTTATTAAATATAAATTTGTTATTTATTAAATAGAAAGCCCCACACAATAACTGGAATTATTATATTTTTTCTCAAATGGGCTTCATTTTGTCACACACACCTTTGAAGACACATCCCCCTCTCAAGTGTGAGAGCTGGTTCAGGGGTGGCGCCATCTAGTGGTGGAAAATGGATTTTTTTATTTATAACGCTTCCGTAAATCCCTTGTTGTGCGATTTTTGAAAACACTTCCTAAGCTGATCTCTGCTCAGCAAAAGTAGCACTTTGCTACAAATTTTGTGTAATGAATGCTTAAAATAGTATAAATAATTTTATATCTGGATGTATAATACGTTGTATTTATTTTATGTTAAAGTTGTAATATTCGCAAGCAACGCAGCTCCTTACATTATAATGGCGATTTTTTTTTTTTTTTAATGGAAACATAGCTAAATGTTTGTGATAAAGCCAAGTTGGCATCATTTTTGGCGACCATGTTGGCAACTTAACGATTGATTGAATAGTGCAGTGATATGCTATAGCGCCACCTGGTGGGGAGCTGCAACAAAGATGATAGCACAAAAGCCTTCTCCACCTAAAAATAAATATACAGGACAATTTCGTGGGTTGAACGGTGTGGGAGTGAAGTGAAGTCATATATATAAACATTCATTTATATATATATAAATATGATAAAATCTATACTGAAAATGTAATCCTTTCAATCCATATAAAATGAAGTTTTAAAAGTGACTTGTTTTTCAATATATTTGTACTTGTGACTTGTTTCAAATATTTTTTTTATTATGTAGGAGAAACAGTAACACATTTTAAAAGTACCTCAAAACATTTTTATAAATTAAATAAAACGAGAATCTTGTAAGAAATAACAATTTGTGAAGCAATCATATTGAAGTAGAAATATAGGAAGCAATCATGCTGAAGATTTTGAATTTGGTGAGAAAAAACTTTTCTAAGTAAATATTTAGAAATATGAATTCCATTCCCTCAATTTCAATCCACATACTTTCAGAAGCTATTCCATATATCGGGAAAATACTCCACATATTTTCCCTTCAAGGTATTCAACACTTTTCATTTTTATATCATACATTTTGTTTATGATAAATTCTATAAGAAAACAAAGAACACTGCAGTAATATAATATATTAACATTTCAACTTCCTATTTCCTGAACATTCTAGCTTATTCTTACACCATAGATATTCAAATTGCCCATAAACCTGAAGCCTTTTCTCTGATGACCTCATTTTCTATGTAAGGTTTTTACGGACTACTTCATTGTACTGCATATAGAATTTTCCCTTTAAAAGTTTGGAATTTGAACAATAACACACATATAAAGTAAAATATGTTTTCATTTTCCATTTTCTTTTATCAAGTAGAGAGATAGTATATATTTTTGAATGAAAAGCCTGCATAGTTCTAAGAAGATACTAATCACAAATTACACATTTTTTTAATGTTCAATAATTCTGCATTCAAAAATCGACTGAATTTTATTTGATGCATTTTTTCCAACTAAACGGAGTCTTTCGTATGTAGATTAATGCCCGCGGTAACCAAGAGGTCATGGTCACGAACGCCTGGCCGGCGATCTCCAGTCACGGGATTGAAATCTAGTACCACTGAAGACATACAGTTTGAAGGGCCTGTTGCCGTTAAATCTGACAAGGCTGTAAGTCAGTGGTGTAAGAAAGAACATTAGCGCCCTTCTGCAAAGGCAAGTGTTGGACCCCAACGTGGATTTTGAAAAGGGCGCTAAAACCCAAACACAAGTCGGATTTGTGGCATTCAGGCTTTGGGCTCTTAAGAATCCTGGGCTAGCCGCGATGTCGGGGTTATAGAGGTGTACGTTGTGCCACTGCTTCAATTCATATTAGTGGCGTGGTCTGGAAATTTGAGGAAGGAGGTTCCAGATCAATTTCGTCCCTGTCAGTGAACCGGGTTGTTGTCATTAACGCTCGTTCACTTTAGTTTGTACATACGAGGGGGGATAAGAAAAATGTTTACAAGACAAATAAAGAAATATTTATTAACAATAGACAGAAAATACAAAGGAGAATTAAGATGCATACGTACCTATTACATTTTGAAATAATCACCAAGTCTATTTAGGTATTCATCAGAACGCAGGACCAACTTGCTTAACCCGTCTTGGAAGAAATCAGGTTCCTGTTCATTGAGCCAGGTTTGGACAGATGGTCTCACAGAACTGTCTTAGAATATTCCAGTACATCAGAAACGATATATTGCACGCTACTATAACTTAGTCTCAGCTCTGACGAGATTTCACACAGAGTTACCCGTCGATCATTTTGAATCATTTCTTCAATTCGTGCCGTGTTGATTTTTGTCGTTGAGAAATTTGACCGGCCGCTTCCTGTCATATTGCGGTTTTCGACAACCTGTCTGCATGTTTGAAAAGAGTGACGTCATTTCGCTACATGTTGTCTGCTCATTACTTTTTTACCATAAACTTCTACGATTTGACTGTGAATGTAAGATGCGGACACATTCTTTGCTGATAAAAATCGAATCACGGCTTGCACTTCCAAACGAGAACAATTTCCTAAGCGTTTAGCAATTTCAATCGTCCTGAACCGTCTGGGAACTTTCACTACCAACCCGTACACCATATGTATGACAAGTAGCATCATTTGTCTCCACTCTGGGGAAACAAAATTTCTCCACAATACGTAGTTTTCAAATGCTGCGGCTTGTAATCTTTTTTTTTATCCCTCACACAAAAATCAAATCAAATAATATTTAGATCAAATGAAAAAATATTTGATAATTTTCCAGAAAATTGATATATGAGAAAAACAAAGATCAAAATAACATTGATTGCGCGTGAAAGTTATATTAACGTCGCACTACAAATCAGTAGTATGGGATATTGGTGACACACCTCGTAATTCTGTACCTCAGTCAATTGACGGTCACGGAACCTTACCTGTCACCTTCCTCTCCTTACTAACGAGAATACATTGAGCTTCAACACATATAACGAGCATTAGCCCCTTCTACTTGTGGACCTTAAGAGGCAACTGGACTCGAACTCACGACACTTCGGCTATGAGATAAATATTCGTTAAATGTAAAAAGAAATATAGCAATCTTCAAAAACATATATAAGACTTGGATTAAATGCTAAAATATCATGTCAAATTTTCTACTATGTCAAAAAAAAAAGTATTTGAATGATCTATCTTAAGATTAAAATAATGAAATATTATTATAAAAAGTTGTTATTAAATATCGACTATATTAGTTGAAATAAAAAAAAATTAATTAAGCCAATTTAGAATGTTCCAAAGTGTTTGCATCCAGGAAGTAGTTTGACACACACGCACACACACTTGTGTGTTTATTATACTTCACAACCATGTAAAATCATGTTTGTTAAGGGGTTTTGGAATGTTTATTTTAATTTTGAAAAATTATATTTCTTTAGGAAACTTTTGTATTTTTTTTTTTGTTATAAAAACAATAAATTCAAATTAATACAGCGTAAATTATTTAAATATATTCGTTTATTTACTAAATTAATATAATTCAGATATCTATTGTGAATGTTTCAATTTTGCCGAGAAGAAATGTGAACATCCAAACTGAAATTGTTACACTTCCCGAACAATGTTCTGGAATTAAATCATTCTACACAAAATGAATTACTCTCATATAAATCCATAAAATTTGATCTTGTAACAACAATTCCGTGCCACTTTTTTTCTTTAGATGTGATGAATAGGGCTCTAAATCCAACTGAGAATAAATTGAAGAAAATGGTTCACTACAACGCTTCCATTTTGGCAGCACATTCAGTGTAGCATTCTGTGTTGCCAGTCGATGGAGTGAAAAATCCTTCCTTTATTTTCTGACTACCCGAGAGAAATAAAAGTAAGAAGGGTTAGAAAAGGTTACGGCGCAGAGCAAGAAAGGAAAGCGATAAGACCGTCTTTGCTTTCTAAACCTGAGAAATAATCAGGATGAAAGTTTTCCTCTGCTTTTGTTGAAGAGTAATGACTGTCTTATTGTAACGAAAAGACCTGTGGAAGGGGTGGATGGAATAAAAAAAATCACGGAATGGTAATGCTGCTCCATTTCTCCCCCCCCCCTTTCTGTTTTTCATGCAATTTCGGGGAAATAGCATGGAAAACCTTTTTATCTTCAAATGAAGACTTGAACGTAAATTATATAAGTTTTCTGTTGCTCTAAGCTGATAAATTAAATTCACAGAAACTTAGACAATAAAGTAAAATCCATTTATTGACTCGAAAAATTTGTAACAAATTATCTGTCTCGGGCATTAAAACGTATTCCTACAAGCCTCTAGGCTTCTTTTTAAGTGAAGCAATTGGTTCATTTCTATTCTTCACTGTTTATTGTTTTTTTTTAAATTATAGTTTTTTGATACGTTCTGATTTTAAAAACCATATAAGATTCATTTTTAATCTCATGGCTGGATTTTAGCCTTACAATGGGTCCCAAGTCATGTTGGGATCCCCGCAATCTGAGAGCCGACTAAAGAGCCAAGCAGGGAGCCGAGTCGTCACAATCGGAAGTCCTCTTGACTCTCAGAAAGCAAAGAGCATTATTTCCGCATTCGCTGAAAAATATACATACAAACAAATTGAACCATGGAAACTCTAGCCTCTGTGGTCTAATCCGAGGCACCTGGAGAGAGCAGAGTCTGTTGCCCGCTTTCGTCTAACCACCTGATATGACTTTTTGGAGTACACTTCCACTGGCTTGGCCTGGATGCTGACGAGGTTTGCCCACTCTGCGACCATGCCAGAATTGATGGCGACTACTAACTCCAATGCACTGGACTCGATGAATACCCGACTGACGACATCGTCAGTCCGTACCGGGAGGCTCGGTGTCAAATGGTCAAGAAGCCAAGCATGCGTGTTGGATAAATAAGTAAATAATTTTAAAATAATTTTTGTGATTGTTAAATCATGTTATAAAAACAATATAGTTTAAAAAACCGGTGTTGAATATTATCTATATAATATCAAGTACAGCATTTTAATGTTAAAAACTTGGATTATTTTTGAAATTTAGGGATAGTTTCGATTATTTGATGTTTCATATTTGAAAAAAAAATATTGCATCAGTGATTTCAAAAAATACAATAACTTCGGAAGATTCAAGTTTTTATTTAAAATTAATTACTATTTTTAATATAGTGATTCAAAAATTTAAAACATAGTCGTAAATTATTTTCATTTTCTGACTACTTTCATGAAAATATGTTTCCTTAATTTAAATAATCAGAGATAATTACAATTTTTATTCATTCGCGAAATATTATATGAACTCAAAATATTGCCAAAGATTTGCTTTAATTTTAAGGTAAAATAAATAAGTATACTAGAATTCAGTAAAAACATAAAAAGGTCTTCCAAGTTAATCTTAATAAAGGTCCATCAAAAATAAGAGATTTTAGCATTTATAGCCATGGTTTTGAAAATTGCGTCGTATGTTTTCATCTAAATTTAATAGTTGCAAATCTTTTGAAAATATTTTCTATCGCATTTTCCATGTTTTCAATATGTATTTTTACCACTTTAGAGCAATAATTCAACAGAATATAACAAAGTTTATTAAGTACCTTTTGTAATGCGTTACTTTGCGGTTATTAAATAAAAATGACGAGTATTTACTTTCTGGCAAGTGCAACTTAATTTAATTTCCGGGATTGTGTTCTAATATCACTGCAGCTAATCTTGCAAAAGGATAACTGCAAATGAACGATAAAAGAAACTTAATCTGGGAATCTTTAAGTAGGGTATATCAGTGTGATCTATCAATTGAAATATTATCCTGGAAATTTGATTACGATTTGAAATTACGAAATACGTTCCCCAAATTGCTTCGGTGCAAAATAAATTAAAAATTTATATTACCATTCGTTGTAATGAGTGTTTGAACTGAATTTTTGTATTATCCTTCATATAATTTTATTTTGATGATTTATTGAAATGTGTAAAATTAATATTTCTATCCTTCTTTATAAAAGAGGACTTTTAAACCACTGATAACAAAATACACTTTATGATTTTGATATAATTAGTGATTTATTTTAAATGAAGAAAATAGCGGTAAAAATGACGAGGATTGAAATTATGTTAATAAATATAGTCTCTTAAAGTTTTTGAGAGAGAAAAAGCTACTTATATAATCATAATTTCGAAATAAATTATTGTTCGTGAAGGCATTCAAGCCCATTACATTCACTATTCAACATTCAAAATATATTTTAATACTTCATGGCCTGTATTCATAGTATTTATATATTATTCCCCAAAAAATTTTAAATATTAAATTTGTGAAGATTTTTTTTAAGTATAAACAACAAGAAAAGTTGCTTTAAAGTATATATCACGTATGAAACTCAAATCAAATTAGCAATTTTAAACAAAAAAAGAGAATTATTGTGCGCAGGATGTAATTGAAATAAAGGTCTGAACTGAAAATGGGAATAATGTCACCAAAGTAAGCAACATCAGCAGCTATGGCAGAAGGTAGTAATTCTGGTATTAAGGACCTCTGGCGACTGAATGAGCATCTCGTAGCTCTTATCGAATGAGCTCTCGCTGTTTCTCGAGCTTTACCTAGAGAATTAAAGTCCTAACAAGGCAATCAGGAGGACAGCAATGTAATAAATGTGAAAGCTAATTCTACACATTTTCATCATAATAAGCTGGTTTTCCTTTGTGCTAGAGCCATATATCCACTTGTTAAATTTTGGGCATATATCATGGTAATTCTAACATCATCTACTTCAAGAAAATGAGACATTTTTGTCCGTTAAAGAGGTCTTTAATATGGCCCAATTAATTAGTTACAGACCACCTCCACCTCCACTTAGAGCTTATTGAGCCCATAGAGTGGGGATTTAATTTTTGCCACACATGATGGCTACTTGTGTTAAACATTAAAACACAAGTGTAACAGAATAGGTACTACAGTATAGACGGCGGTATGGCATGTGTACTATCGTGCACATGTTTTATTAGCCATCTTGCTAATAAAACACGCGCAAAAAAATTAGCTTCTTAATAAAACTTACACTCCTTGAAGAGGAAAGGGAGTTAACATTTCTTCACAAAACACTTGCTGTACATTCAGTCGGTACCACGGTATGAAAGTACTTTTCACATCAATCATTAAGGTACTCACCCACTTCATGCAGAATTTTCCAACTCCATTACAGTTCTTCCTTGATTTCTTTCACTTGTTTGAAGATGAAATAAACACAGCTCCACTACTTGCTTACACTCTGATGTTCTTCGATCGGGTAATTTATGTTTGGAAATTAATTGGTAAGTCTTACCTGACGTAGGCTTAAAGGAAATTCAAATTGGCATTTTCCTTATTAGAATGTTGGTTCATCCCTGGCAAAAAGCAACATTTTAATGAAAATTCTGCAAAATGTATAGCTGGCATTACTTCTTTTGCAGATCTTCAATCTGTTGAAACTTACTTGAATGACGTAGGCTTAAAGGAAATTCAAATTGGCATTTTCCTTATTAGAATGTTGGTCCATCCCTGGCAAAAAGCAACATTTTAATGAAAAATTCTGCAAAATGTATAGCTGGCATTACTTCTTTTGCAGATCTTCAATCTGTTGAAACTTACTTGAAGAATATTTTTCCATTGATTTGCATGTTAAACATTAAAACAATGTGTAAACAGAATAGGTACTACAGTATATGACGGCGGTATGGCATGTTGTACTTATCGTGCACATGTTTTATTAACCATCGTGCTAATAAAACGCGCAAAATTAGCTTCTTAATAAAACTTACATTACTTAAAGATGAAAGGGAGTTAACATTTTCTTCACAAAACACTTGCTGTACATTTAGTCAATTGGCTTACCACTTGGTAGCTAAGTGCTTTTCACATCATCATCAGGGTCACTCACCCACTTCATGCAGAATTTCTCAACTCCATTACAGTTCTTACTTGACTTCTTTCACTTGTTTGAACATGGAATAACACTGCTCCAGTACTTGCTTACGCTCGATGTTCTTCGATCAGGTAATTTATGTTTGGAAATTAATTGGTAAGTCTTACCTGACGTAGGCTTAAAGGAAATTCAAATTGGCATTTTCCTTATTAGAATGTTGGTTCATCCTGGCAAAAAGCAACATTTTAATGAAAAATTCTGCAAAATGTATAGCTGGCATTACTCTTTTGCAGATCTCAATCTGTTGAAACTTACTTGAAGATATTTTCCATTGATTTGCACTTCGGAGTGATTTTGAAAAGGATATGAAAATGTTTGATTACTGGGTTGGATTGAATTTTTTTAAGATAATGATTGAATAAATTTTCTGGAAGAATGTTTTTAGCGACCTCTATTCCCATTTCCAGTTCGGCACATTGTTATAGTTGCAGAAACACACACACAAAATTATGAACCATACGTTAACCTGTGTACATTACTTATATTTATATAATTCTACGCAGAAATAATGCAAGAGTTACTCTTAATAGTAACTTATATGTTAAAATTTTAAAAAAATAATTCCCCAAATAAGTAACAAAACTGTTATTTGCAGCAATTTTTAAGCACAAAACTTTATTTTAAATGGATTATAATTTATGTCATTATTATGATAAAGTAGTAAAAGGCACCACTTGATGAATTACAATTAAGATAACATTGATAACTTATCGGGTTAAAATTCTTTCATTCAGAAAGCATAACAAATGTTTAAAAGGTAACTTCTACAGACTTTTTAAAAGTATTATATATTAAAAGCTGAAATTTCTCTTTTTTTTACATTGAATCTAACATTGTTTTTGAATATTGCTTTGGAAACAAACTTCATTCTTGTCTTTGTTGAACTCGAAACCAAATGGAATTGATAACCAAAGGAGAAAAATGCAATATTCGTGCTTTTTCAAACATGTTATAGGCAGAATATGATCTAAGAATCCCTACGGCTTGCGAATATTTTCAAAATAAAAACCTTCGCTTTATATTGGCATTAGGGACGAGGTATTCAAAAGTAAAATTCCATCTCCGATCTTCTGCCTTCATAACTTTTACCTGACCTGATCCATGGCTCCTTTAAATCCTGAAGGCTGTAGTAACAGAGAATAGTATAGCGCTATCTCTACAAGCGCTATCTCTCAAGCATCTGGGATGCTTCAGCGTATTCTGTACATAAACAATAAGGTCTCCTAAGTCAAAAGAAGATAGTTGCCTGCCATTCTGTACCCACATCTGATGTAAAGAAACACAGCTAACAAAAAATAGAGATGGCAAAAGTGTTTTTTAACAGAGTCGAAACAAAGAAAACCTACGAAAATAGAGGGGAAAACGTGGAACATTTCTCTGGAATATTTATTGAATCAACGCTAAGTTGGCACTTTTATTGTATGCATTATGTCCTATCTGTTCTTTTTTTTTTATCCTTCCTTTTCTTTCCGTTTGAAGTCTTAGGGTATGAATTTGCTTTGTACTTTTTCATACTAAAGGAAAGAGATTTTTGGAAAATGGCGAGACGTTACGAGGTGGAATTTTTGACATGATGAACACTGAGTAATCATTTTCTAGGGAAGTGATGTAATTCATTTTGGTTCGGGAATTCAAAGAGAAAATTGAAAAGAGAAACAGTTAAAAGGGGGAAAAGCAAGAGAAAAAATGAGATAGAAAAGTAACAAATAGATCGAATTCTTTTGGATATATTCATTGATTTTTTTTCTTACTTAAAGAAAAGTTCTTTTACAGTTTTAGATTTGATAGATTTGACCTTCCATGATAAAACATGACTTTTCTTTTCCTGTCTACAAGGCGATGTAATGCATTTTGGAGCTGTATTTGAACAAAGAATAAAAAGATTTTTGACATAATATTCAATATATATCTTTGAAGGATGAATTATAAGATACTCGCAGCATATTTACAAACATTGTGTTTAAAATTTATAAAGAAAAGGAGTCTTACATTGATAAATACTTTCACCAATTAAATGATTTTAGTGTGTCATTGATAAATTTCACTAATAGTTTTATACGAAAACTCAAACATGAATTTAAAATTTTGCGTTGATTTAAACGTCTAGTGTTTAAACGGAAACGTCTTAAAAGGGAAACAGGAAATTTCTTAAAGTTATCAAATTCTACAGTAAATTAGAAGAAAAATTCCAAAATCAGTGCCAATTTAAACCAAAGACCAAAACTAAGTTAAAATGAAATCAATGCCGATACATAAATAGCACATTAAATTAAATTTAATTAACTTTTAACTGATATTGTTTATATTCAATATGTTGTACACAAGAACGAAATAAAAAAAATTCATATATTTAAATTTTGGTTCATAGATATCATAACGTTTTGAAACATTTAACAAATGCTTGGTTGGTAGTCGGTGAAGATGTATTGGTAGAGGATGTGGTCCGTTTAATTCTGTTAGTATCTGAAATTCAAACCCCTACTTGAGATGGATATTTTCTGGATTAGAATCAGCGTAAAATGTGTATATTACAAGCAAGAAATGAAATTTAACTTTACTTCCATATTTTATGAACAGATAAACAGTCATTTCTGATAACTAAGCGCAACACTTCATACGCATATCCTTAACTCCTCTGTTGGGGTCGCATTTCATACGTTTGGCGTTGTTTTCGTCGCATGGCATGATACGCAAAGAGAAAAATTTATCCTTGAAAACTGAATTCATCGCCATTTTACGCGTCTTTTTAAATTTCCGTGACATTATGTATTTATGAAATATTTTTCTACGATATGGCGCACTAGTATAATACTTTCTTCACAATAATCGCAGTGAGATTTCCCGCCTGGAATCTAACACAAATAACATCTAATAAATGTCGTAATGTGCGTAAAATTTCAACAAAAAAAAACTATTCAAGATATTTTTTATATTTATTATCAAAATTTTGTTTGACAAAGTAAACAAAAAATAATGTGTAACACACGATTTCGGTTTTGTGATAAATGTGATTTTTACGCTCTGATGTCCAAGGAAGATTGTAATGTTGTTTAAAGGTAAGTACTATTGTATTTTCCAAAATAAATTTTTAGACAAATACTTTTATTAATTTTTAAGCAGATCTTAAACACTTCAAAGCAGTAAAATTAATATACATGTTATCACAGTGTACTTTTAAAACTGAAAACTAAGGCCATCGCCGGGAAAACTGGAGATCAGTGAACGGGATATCACATATTTTTCCGACTATAAAACAAGTAAAAAAACTGCTTACTGATAAAAACTTAATTCGCATTTTTCACTTTTGGCTAGATTAATGGTCAACTTTGATATTTGTAATGCATCAAAGATAAAAATTCTTCAAAACTGATACAGAATTTGAGAAAATAGATTTAATTGATACAAAATATCTCGTTAGACAAAAACTGAAAAATGCTATGCATGTATTTTCTGGGCAATTTGAGTAAAATAGGAAACAAATAGTCTTAAAATAAATACAGAGGAATATATTGTTTAATAAAATGGGCCAAATACATGTTGTAATTCATAATTTTTGTGATGAAGTGACATTTTATATTAAGAATGTGATTTTCTCAAAATTATGTTTTTCTAACTGCGTGTACTTTTTCACAGAATCTACTGAATGAAAATATCTGCAATTTTTTTTCTCATGTTAGTGATATGTAACTATATATACTGAAGTGAGCTTTTTTAGATATTCCCAAAATATTTTGAATGAAAGCAGCTATCGTAACAAAAAATGACAATTTTCAAATTTTCAACGTAAAGTATAGTGATACTTTTACGTTGCATGCTTTTAAAAAACCTGAACAATATATTTGAAATATCTCACTTTAGTATAAATATAAAAGCCTGATTAATATACAGACAAAATGTGAAGTCTTTATATTTAACAATTTCTGAGAGAAACGTTCTTAAAAAAGGCCCAATTTAACATTAGCGGTATAGGGGTACCAAATAACCTCAATTTTGTGCAATAAAAAATGATTTTTGGGTCAGAAATTCATAACCAAAAAATCCGACAGAGGAGGGGTTGAGGTAAAGGAATTATTACTTTTTAATAATTACTTATTTCAGTATCTTATATATTTTGACAGAGTGGGATGCATACATGTCCATGATTATTGAAAAAAATTAAAATTTGTAGATATAAAAGTTTCTTAACTTGAATTGAATTTAATTGATCTATTTTCGATGCATTCTAAATCAGTGGTAGCCCATTTACATTTTTATGAAGTTTTTATTTCAAAAATGACAACTAACAAAACATATTATGGAATAAGGATTAGGCTTTAATAAAAATTAAGTTACTACTTTTAATGAAATTCTTTTTTAGTTTAGCAAATTTTCAGCTACTTCTGCATGCGTATCTTGCGACATTTGAAATTGAGTATTGGAAAACCATGGTAAACTGGTGGCGTAACACTTCTGTTTCTTGATATTATTTTGCTTTGCCTGTTGGTTCTCTCTTTTTGTGAAGTTCCTTTTCCGTGATATGGAAAAGTAAGAAGAAACGCAAATAAAGGACAATACATTGGGTGTAAGGTTCTGTCGTCTATTTCTGAAGAAAAGAAGCAAAAAAATTCCCTTTGTAATACCTTTCGATTCCTGCTTGACTCTGAAACCCCTTGTCTACCTGTAAACCCGGCTAGGTGTGTGGGAGAAACTGAATGATCAACAGATATGATTTCAATCTAATTAATTTATTGTTACCAAAATATCAATCAGACACAATAACAATCTAATTAAGATAGGCGATCAAATAGTAGAGCGCGGAGGTGAGATTCTATAACACGGGATACTACTACGGACCCTCAACTGAATCTAAGATAGCTTAAATACGCTCAATATAAACTACGTCACACACTAATAAGCTAACTTCTAATTAAACAAGCTCACGATACCTGTACTTTTTATGCAGCGGATCCTACACTTGAATCTTGCAGGTGATCTTTATCGGGATTGACCAATGCCGTTGAATCCACTGGGGTAATCCTTTTTCCTGGACAACCCCAGGAACTCTTAATAATTCCACTATCTTTCAATCTTCAACTAACAAACTAACTCGCAAACTCTTTGCTAACTCCTACTTGCCAACTCCAACGTGCCAACTCACAAACTCGCGAAAACAGAATTTATATAACATACTTCATTTACATAATCACACTTTCTTGGTCGGCGAAAGTTGGTTGAGTTAAAATATTTTTCCCCAGAAGAGTCCCCAAGGTATTAGTACAGTCGCGGATAGATCCATCACAACTTTTTATCTAAAATTTAATCTAAAATATAATTTGCTTAGTCAGATATAACTGTCTTCCAGCGTTCTGGCAGCTTATCTAACCCCCTGGAAAAGAAGTCCTCTGTTTTGGAGATAAAGTATTCTTCCACTGCCATTTAGACAAATCTTCTGATTTAAACATCTTTTTCTATCAAGAATGTTTTGCAGCGACCTGAACAGATAATAGTCAGATGGTTTAATATGAGGAGTATATGCTGGCTGAGGTAAAGTTTCCCAACCCAACTCTGCAATTTTGGTTGCGGTGTATCTTGTGCACGTAGTCTAGTGTTGTCGTCATGAAGAATCACACACCTTTCTGTTAGCCAAAGGTGAACACTTATGTAAAATTTCTATATTCAAAACAGCAAGTTGTGAACAGGAATGACCATTTCATTTTCCTTCAGTAACTCATAGTGCACTATACTTATGCTACCTCACCAACAACACAACATAACCTTCTTCTGATGCACACCAGCTTTGGATGTGGATGGTGATATCTCCCTTTTGTAAACACATGCTTTTTTTCTAACCACGTGTTTGTACACTACCCCCTTTTAGTGGTCGAAAAAAGTTTCTTTTTTGAATGGATAAGAGATTTGAAGAATTTATTGAAATTCTGTCTAGTAAATTTTTTTCGCTCAATTCGTGTGTCACCCAAATTGAGAGTTTGGACACGAAATTATTTTCAATATATATATATATATTTACATAATAATAAACACACTAGCTCATATTATTAAGGTAACTTTATTCTTTTCCTTTTTCTATTATATCTTTTAATTCAATGAAATACATAAAAATCAAAACAGAATGAAATGAGTAGCAATTCTCGAAGGTATCACTCCTTACAAATTTTATTAATAATCGACAAATAACTTTTTTTTCTTGTGTTAGAATTCTTTGACCCTTTGTACTATTTTATCTAGTTCTCTACGTATGTCCTATATCCGTATATTCACATTTTTCGTCAATACTATATTTAAAAGTAATAAGTTTTTTAATATTTTAATTAATTCAAGTTTATTTCTGGAACATAGATTAACATTTCTTGAAAAGTTAGAGCTTTAATTATTATTTCTTAGCTTCAGTATATTATATAGATAAATTTTAATTTAAGATGCAGATCAAAAATCTTTCTACTGATTTTTCTCTTACAAGGTCTTTAAATAAAACTCGTTATGTAAATAATGTCAAGGAAATACCTCAATAAAAATTCATATTCCTTTCAAAAGTAATAAATGCAATTACGAAATTTCTACCTTGAATATACGCCTTATATTAATGGAATAAATGATAAATTTGAATAATTTTTTTCATAGGTTATGTTAAGAAATGATGGAAATAATTAATGAAATTCATCTGAAGTTATTGAAAAATAATATGAAAAGGATATTTTTGAAAGGATAAAGAAATATAATGTGTATTAATGCGCAAATTAAATAAAATTCCTGTTGTTTTGTTCCATCAAAAGTATTGAAAAAAAAAAGAAAATAGTTTTCGAATTTTGAAGTGAATGTAATACTCTTTAAAAATTGTTAGTTTCTCAAAAAAGGAGCATTCTGAAGTATTGCATGTAAGTAATACATAATTCGTTTGGACAACATCTACGATGCTTATGAGAAAATTATATCAAAAAAGAGAATTTCAGTTTAAGTTCTCGCTTTTAAAACTCATCAAAATGGAAAGTAAAAAGTTTGATAGAATAAAAATTTTTAAAAAATCTTCACAAAAAAAGTAATAAAATGTCTATTTTTAAAATCTGATGTATTATTCATTATTTTGTGTGTGATTTATCTCTTTGATTACATTTTCTTTTTAATAAATAAAATTTGGTTGTTTTATCAACATGGATAACATATATTATTTAGCTAATTTCTTTTAATTAATATTGCTGGCAAGAGATCAGCCAACTGTCATATGACTATGTTAGAATTGTTAATTGTGTTACTTATCTTTGTTTGCTGATATATTTGCAAATATTGACGAAACCCATTAAAGTTTCAGAAAAATAATCAGGTAAAATTAAAACATAATTCATATAAGTTATCCAAAGTTAAAGCCGTATAAAGTTTAGGAAATTCAATTGTATTTTTTCGTGATGTTATTTAAAAAGGTAAGTAGTATTAGTCATAATTTTCGAGAAGAGATAATATTGTTTTCCCTCGTTGCCACCTTTTCTGATTTATTCTTATTGAATTATTATAGATATTTTATTTTTAAAAAATATCTAAGCACTTTTAATGCAATATAAATCGGTTCCGATTCAAAGTTTTATTTTTCCATCGTTTTTCCAATAATATCAGACTCAAACAACCATATAAATAAAGACTACTTTTATAAAAACAACCAAAAATAAAAGAAATTATAAAATAAGAGGTAATAAATGAATATTTATCTTCACAGAAATTAAACAGTATTCGCATACTGTGGTAAAAGCAACAAGGATAAATTATTGCTTTATTCTAGTTCCTGAACATATCTTCTTTGTTACATATTTTCATTTCTGTTTAGAGATAAATAAAGTTTTCAGGGATTATTTCCAAGTTCCAAGTGTTAATTTTTTCTCGAGAGCTAAGAATATAAACAATTTTCGACATGATATAATTCTTTGAAGTTAAAATTAAATAATTCGAATATCTTCACATTATTTGTAAATAAATAAGGTTTCAAAAAAGGAGTAAACATTTTTAAATGTAATAACAATTTTAAAAATTATAAGAACATTAAAATAATAAACATTTCTGTAAGAAATATTAAGTAAATTTTACGTTCCGCATGATATTTTTCTAAAATAGTAGCCTTTGATGTATAAAACTTTGTAGAATTATAGAATGTACATACTCTTTAAACCTTACCTAATTTTATACATTATACCTTTATTACTTCAAAAAAATTTTAAAACTTTGAAATTTAAAAAGTTAGTTTTTTCCCCCATTTTTCAAAAACTATTATTTATTATTCTATTTATATAAAAATGCTAAATAAGGATATGCATATATCTATTTTTAACTTTATAAATCAACTTATTTTTAGTAATTAGAGCTACTATTTTAGAAAACATGCGCTACATAAAACTTAATTAATATTTCTTGCAGAAATGTTTCTTATTCATATGCTAAAAACTTTTTAAAATTATTTAATTTTAAACTTAAAGAATACATCTAATCGAAAATTGTTTATATATTCACCTCCGGGGACAATGTTAGCACCCCTGAGACCCCTTCGGAGAAAAATTTTAATCTTACAAAAGAACTATTTTATTCGAGAGAATAAATTATTACATATAATTATACGTACTTTAAAACAGACATTTTACACGAAATTTTTAGTACATTAATGTCTATCTACAGGGTAACAGTAAAATTCAATCGCACTTAATCGTCTTCAGTATATTTTATCATCAAATCTGAACTGGTTATTGAGGAATTATAATGATTCCTTAATAGTTACTATTTATAAAATAAAATCACACAACTTAAGGTATAAATTTTCTCTAAAATATTTATTAGTTTTCGTATGAAAGTTTCTGAGTGTTAGTATTTCTTATTATAAAATTATTTTCGGTAGAATTATATAAGCAATCATTTGAACTATATATAAGATAGATATTTTTGTGTGAAATAATCTATTCTATGTGTGTGTATAATGTATCAATGAGATGGTATTCATTTTGTGAATTATAGTCGCGGCAATAAAAAAAAGGCTTTTTGATATTGGTTACATCATCGTTTGTTCAACTTTAACATCAGGAGATTTATTTTGAGCTTGGAACTTAACACAAGAGAGAGAGAAGTATTCGTTTTCTGAATTTAAATATGAGAAGAAAAACAGAGGGAAATGTAATATGAAGAATATGATCATATGTTCAAGTGAAGGGAAATATTTCAGAAATTACATCAGTGTTTTAGGGGAAAGTTTTACCTGCTTAATAACGCACGTGTAAGCTATTATAATATTATTTTTCTAGGAATCGCCAGTAACTCAAGGTCTAATTTTTTTAATGTGGAATCACTAATAAATCTGTCAATCTATAGGTTTTAATCCTTTAATGCTAGATGAAATAAGACGCGTTTCAAAATCAGGTATTTTAAATAGGATTTAGATATGATAAATAAATAAGATTAAAATTTTAATTATGAAAGGTTAGGTTGACAGGAGTTGCCGATGGTATCATTTTTCATTGTTTTACAACACAATTTTAAAATTTAAATTATTGATTAATAATAATTTTGTGTTATAATTTCACAAATTTTATACAAATTCCAGAAATATAAGGTAGTTAAAAAATTCCTAAAATTCATTCTAAACTCTAAGTTAATTAAGCCCTTTCAGATCAATGAATTTCATTTTGCCGTCAAGTGACTTTACTTTTTACATTTTGCTCTCATTAAAAATAAATTGAACGTTATATCACAAATTAATAACTGTGCGCGCATTACCCAAATCATTAGAATTTTCCAGCGACATTCATCCCATGTTTTTTTCTCTTAGAATCTCCCCATCATCACAATAGTCGTTCTTTGACATTTTGTAATTACCTTTAATCCGTACAGCATGTCTCATTTATTTCATAACCATCAGAGTGTAAAATTAACTTATAAAATGCTTTCCTCTTTTCTGTCCAGATCATTAATTACTAATTGTTCTTATGATTTTTTTTTTCATTTTTCCCTATAGAACGTGCAGTGGGATACTGAAAATCTTTTTTCACTGCTAATGACATTGGCTAGGTCTACTACGCCTCATGTTTTGGTTCAAATTAATTGAGTAAATGTAATTATGATTTTGGTTTAGCGATTGGGTGAGCATGCTTAATCTTATTTAGTACAGTGCTCGAGATACTTAAAGGGTATAATGGGCTTACGGTGGATCAAGATATTTCCAGATGCGTATTTTATTTTTATGATAAAAAAAAGATACTTCAGTTTTTTTAAAAAAATATTTCACGCTTTCTTTTAAAGTAAATCTTGAAATATGTTGCAAGAATATTCATTAAGTAAAATGAATACATCGATCACAGTTATAAAACAATGAAGTTAAAAATTCATTGCTACATAAGTTCTTTTATATTAAAAAAAAACTTACAAGAAAAATTATTTTTATACACGGCACCATGCATGGTAATCGCTAATATCATAAAACTAGACAAAAACATTTCTGAATAAAGAGTTTTGTTTGTTATTAACAATATAGTAAAGAATAAACAAATCTCTTTGAGTTAATATTTTTTTTTTATTTTTTTAAATGAAAACAATGTTTAGCTTTTTAAAGTTAAATCAAATTTTTTTGGATACTCTTCATCTTCAATATGTTTATTAGGGATTTTTTTCGCAAATGCTTACAGGAGAAAAAATAATTTTTTGAAGCATTATTACAAGAAAATTTCTAGATTTAACTCTTTTTTTAAATCATGTGATATTTATTTTTCCTAAAAAATAACTAAATGGATATACAACTATTAGTAGCTTTTGAAACTGTCTAGATGAAGTTGTATTTCAGAAACAGTTATTAACTCTTCTTTTTACCAGCCTTATGAATAACAAGTTTGACTCCTCAAACGCATTAAAACATTAATTCGATCAGAAATTTATTACATAATTACGGTATTTTCAATATAATTTTATCAACATTGTATTATTTAAAATATGCACAGCTCGAAACCCTTTGTGTGAGCTTGATTCTCCCGAGTAAGTATTTAAAATATTGCGTTAATTCGATGTAATAATTAGAAATTAAATAGAAGTTAGCAGAAATATTCCTATTAGTAATTAAAATGAATACTAAGAATGCCTTCTTAAAATATATAGAATTATTTGCATAGTAGATTTTTCTAAGTGAATAAGGTAGTAACTTCGCGATTCAAAATTATGAAAATAGTACAATACTTAAATATATAAGCTAATCATTATGAACGTGTGATGGGTGCTTACGCGTTTCACTAACCTTCTCTCGCATTCTTTAAATGTTTTATTTATTTCAACCAATCTCCACCAAGAGTCAAAAGTGTGATTTATGCGAATGACATATTTTATAAGTTCAGGTTTAGCAAGTTCGAAAATGATATAAAAGGGGGAAAAGAAATGAAGAGAGGAATGAATTGAGAGAGTACTTTTTCTAGTGGAAATATAGTCGTCTGGAGTAAAGTTTATTGAAAAGTATACATAAAATCAGTTCGGGATAGAACTGAGAAATAGCTGAGATTGAAGCCGCTCATTAAAGCAATCCAGATATTGAAGAAGTAGTTAGAAGAACCTGCCATAACAAAAAGTATCAGGTTAGTTTGATTTCACAATTTAAGTATAAGTGTGTATCTTAATTGTACGCGTTGACCGCCGTAGATTCAGTTAAGATTCCGTCGTTCATAATTATTGAATTCTTCTCATACTCCACTGTGTTTTATTGTTCTTAAAATTTGAATAGTATTTGTGTAATTTCTCAATTAAGAAAAGTTAATAAATAAGATTGATTTATTAAATAAATAGTAATTTATTATGAATTCAACACATTCAGATTTAGATAATACACGAAGGGGAGTTAATAATCTTAGAGGTAGTAATAGACTACGACAAACGATTCATTTTAACTATCCATTTTGAAAAGCTCCATTAAAGAGCGACAAGTTCATGTTCCTTATAACAAATCAAATCAATTTGATATTCATACAATTGTATAAAATTTATAATGACACGAACATCAGGTTAAACAAAGGAAATTATTTTATCCTACCATTTCAGTTACGTTAAGTGTTAGGTGAATGATTATTTCAGTGTGTTACTAATTGGTTTTTATTCGATAATAACGATCCAACTGAAAGTAGGTCTCTCAACTCTGCAAACTAGAAAAAAATGCTTGATAAAACTAGAGAAATAACTAAATTCAAAAAGAAGATTATTCAGCATAAAGCTTTATAACCTGGGAGAAGTCGTGCACTCGATACTAACGTTAGTGGTCGCGCCGAGTGATGGAGTCACCTCAATCCATTTTCTTATAGTTATGTTTATTGTACACGATAAAAATCCTAATTTCAGTGAAAAATTAAATTAAGAAAAATATACTTACCTACTTTTAAGGATTTTTAGCGCGTTTTTCACGTAGTGTAAACAAAAAGCGCTATTAGGACGCAAATTTCGTCTTCGTCTTCGTTCCATATTTTGTCGTACCTTTTTCTCAGCCAATAAGCAACCAATTGACCTCGGGTTTTCGGCATTGGGTAGCATTTGTGCCCTAGATGAACCGAATCATATTTAAATTTAATAATTTTAAAATTTAAAAAAAATTTTAAGTATAGTACTACTTTCTGTTAGTAAAAAGTTCATTAGTTGAATTATTGTAAAATACAACATGTGGAAAACGCGCTAGAATTACTTGGCCATGCCAATGATTGATATCTTGTTTCGATTTTTTCTTTGATAATTAGAGCAAAAAAAAATTAAATAAAACTGAACTAAAAAATGTTTTAAATGTGCTTGACTTTAATACAGGACACAAATCACAGACTTTTTTCGCCAGCATTACAGGAATGATATTTGCAGGCAAAACTGACATATTTTGTTCAAGTTATTGAATGCAGCCTGTTCATTTAAAATATTTTGGAACAAAAGAGGTCGCGCGGGGAACTCAGTCATCCCAAGTACCTAGAGACTGCAAAGAACTTTTAGAAAACTCGGAAAGCAAAAGGGATATATTTGACAAATACATTTAGTTTACATAAAGACTGTCATATAGGAGGATACTTGTAAGGTCATTGTTAATAAATAAACAGTTTTCCTATAATTAAAGATTTCGTGAGCCTGGAGTGACTCTGTGTTTCGCGAGACCGGTCCCAGGTTAAATATGCATTACTTAGGTCAGTGATTCTCAAACTGAGGGTCACCCCTCCCCCTAGGAAGGCGCGAGCATATCAAAAATTTAAAAATAAAAAATTATTAAGCTATTGAAAGGAAGTGAAGTAAAACACATTTTGGCATAATAAAAATAAAGTAAATGCTGCATGTTTATTGCAATCTGTTCCAATTTAAAAATTTGAAAGGAAAAGTAACATAGTTACTTCTTAGTAATATGATAAGTATTAACTTAAAATATGTCTTACTTAAAAGTAACGTGTGTAAAATTTAATAATTATCCTGATAATTTCTATGGTTTATAATTAAGGTCATATAAGTTGTGTAACGGAGAATATTAAGTCCCTCCTGTTAAGTCAAGTTTTGGGCCTCAAGCCATACTTAGCATTAGTCAGGCTTTGGGTCAGTAGAATCCTTTCCACCCCACCTCCCCCCGATGTTGGTGTGTATGTTACGCCACTGAGTCGAAATGTAGTTTTTGAGTTTAAGTACATTATTATTGTATTTAACATATTGCTATTCCATGGGGGGGGGGGCGTTGAAAATTATGATTGAAAATCGGGTCTCCAGTATTGAAAGTTAGAGAAGCACTGGCTTAGTTGAATGTTGAGATACCAATTCACTTTCCAACAAAATGTTTTAACAAAGCAAAAACGTTAAAACTAAACGTTAACGGGATATAAAACGATTTATTTGACAAAAATCGTTCAAAAATTTTAATAAAATGTTTTAGACTAAATTATTTTTTACATATAATTTTCTATAATAAAGATCTAAGTTTAAAAAAAATCCAGAGTTTTGATAACTTTTATGATTGTTTTTATTCACATCCCAATAAAAAATAAAAAGTTTTGACTGATTTATCTTAGAAAGAAAAAACAATGAATTTATATTCATGTAAAATGCTAAGGTTGTTTTTTTTTTCATTGTGCTGAATGTTTCGATATTTTTTCCCTATTACGGTTAGTACAAGTAACAATAGTTGATATGTAATTTTAAGCAAAGGAATGTTCATTTTTTTAAAAAAATTCGTTTAACTTAGAATTTATGTATTTTTTAACGAATTTCAATAAGCATTCATAAAAAAAATATTTTACGAGTTTTAATCATGTTACCAGAAAAACCCATATTGATATTTGTTATGAATAGTTTGACGTAATTGTTGATCAAAATTCATGTGTGTACTCCAATTATACAAGTAGGAGAAGGAGGGGTACACACACACATATTTTAAAAATCCTTTCGTATTTATTTTTAAGTTTCCTTAAAATGTTTAACGGTTGGCTTTTTGCAGTATTTTGAGCACAAAAGCAAGGTTTAACATAATACATACATACAGGTTAAATGACAAAAAAATTTCAAAACCATTAAATCAAAACTTTTTTTTTTTTTTTTTGTAAAATGTATTATGCTTTTTAAGTCTCAAATAGGACGCGATGGCACCAAAAGACCTAAAAATTAATTTTAAAAAGTTATATTTTTATGCTGATTTCTCTACAATTAGCTCATTCAAAAATATGTAATTTCTATGGAACACATTATTTAAATTTAAAGGATTAACTTACATCCCATTCATTATAACTCGCTAGTTAAAAATACTTTTAATTACATAGAGACTTATTTATTATCGAGTATAAAAGTAAGTATCGATCCTGTTTTCTACTTCCATTACCTGATCATCGAAAATGCAATGATTGGGACAGCTCTTGCGTTAAGAGAACGAAATGAGATCTTAAAAAAAAGAAGAAAAAGAGAAAGTTGAACAAAAGAACCAAAAGGAAGCCTCAAATGGAAAGAGGGTGAAGAAAAAGGAAATTCAGACGATAGGAACAAAGGGAACTACATCAGATCGATTCGACAAGACTGCATTTATTTATTATGTCTGGTATGGAAGTGCGTGAACCCTTTTCGTTTCGCTTCGAGCCAACAGACATGGGTGATCTCTTTATCCATCGAGAAAAATTTATTTCTAGTTATTTCAGAGATAGCCAAAAATTTCTGACTGCATGCAATTAGAAAATAGTTGTGGAAAGGAAGTATTCTGGAAAATTATTAATTGCAGAAATTTGAAACAATGAAGCTGAAATGAAATGAAGAAAGTTTGTAGCGAGCACTATTCAGATTCTTTTACTAATCCTCTTGGGAAAAAAATCTTTAACAGTGATTTTAGTTTAGAAACCGCTTTCTGTAGAAATAACTTGTTTTTATGCACGTGTAACTATTATTTAAGAAATTCGACTAATAGCGACAACTTTTTTTAAAAAAAAAATGGAGTTATGGGGATTTTTTGTTGTTGTTTTTAGGTTTGTTTAGTACATTTTTAAGAAAAATATGCTAAAATTAAGAAGAGAAAAAGAAATTATTATTACTAAAATGGGAAGAAATTTTTAAAAAGTTTTACAAAAAATTACATAAACGAGACCCACTCTGTACAAAAAGTTTATGATCAAATTTTCAATTTTTCAATTCTGATGTGTTGCTATGTTATTCACTTTTGAAATGACCCCAGGATAAGAGATATTTTAAATTTTACAAAAACTAAAGCACTTTACTTTAGTTATTATATGAAATTGCTTAAAAAACATTTATTATATTAATATTAGGGACTGTAAATTTTGTAATAAAACAGTCATTGATAAATCTGAAGATTAAAACACTTCTACTATTACATAGAACATACACAAAAAATTTCAGTTAATTAATTTCAAAACTTTCTTAGGAATCGTTAGCCCCGTTTGAGCATTTTCAAAAAAATACATTTCGAATAAAACGCATTTAAAAATATGCATCTTGCTTAAAGTAATGTCATCTGCTTTTACTAAAACACTTGTAGTTTTTGTTCTAGCGAATGGAAAATAATAAAATTGATATTTTATAAAGTTAATAAAATGGTCTATAAAATAAAAGAGATAAGAAATCTACATGAAATCCACTAGGAAGTGGTGAAATAATCAACCTTGGAGCTGACAGAGCTACCGGGCTTCGAGAAGGATCATACAAAGGAGCTTGAATCCAGATAAGTGCTTTCGATAATCTGGTTATCTGATTACGGAGTAGAATTTCATATTGCTCCCAGAGTTAAATTATAAATTTGTATACTTTATGAAGTTCTAAAGATAGAATAAAGATCCGAGCCAAATCGTACTGTCACCTGCATGGTGCTCAAAGCTACTAGCTAGCGACAGGCGTACACCTAGCCCCATGCCACGATGAATTTCATGGGCTTTGATCTGACACCGTCAGACAGTTGCATTAGAAACAATAACAACATATAGAATAAAAGTACATATTTTTATGATTACGTCTGATTTTCTTCCCGGACCTTCTCATACCCACAAACTTCAGGCCAGGACAAGTTAAAGAAAGACAGAATGCATTTTTATTTGAAATGAGGAATTAAAACCATATTATCAAATAAACTATATCGCAAGGACCATAAAACAAAATACAAAAAGGTGAGAAAAGATGTAAATCGCAGGGTATACGCAGTTTACCGAGCCATATACAGTCGACTCTCGATAATTCAAACCTTCGATAATACGTACCTCTCGATAATTCGAAGTATATGCTCAGTCCCTAGAAAAACTCTTGATAATTCGAATTAAAACAATACGTTTTGGTACACTCAGTATTTCGAAGTAAAATCTGTCGCTGGCCAGACTACAACACGCGGTAATTCGAAGTTATCTTTTAAAACTTGACAATTCGAACACTCACTATCATGTAGAGTCCTGTAGCAAACAGGTGGAGCTTGCATATTTTGTGTTGTATTGTTTCTGCTTGTAACACTAGCCCTTTAACGACCATCGGAATTGACTCCAATAACAATGACAGAAGCTAAAGTGTCACGAAACACACCACGCAACTTTTCTCATCAAAATCATGTTGATGCGAACGTTTTTCAAGCTTCATTTATTCTAGAAAAATCTATTGATACAGTTAGATTGTGTAAAACAAAAAAGATAACAGATGTTTTAGTCAAAAAAAAATAATTATGTACAGCGAAGTTTTCCATTGGTCCCTTCAACTTCGAATTATCGAGAGTCGACTGTAAATACTATGATCCAAAAAATACAGTTATCCTGAGTATTATAAGGAAAGAAATCGCAATAATAACAGAGCTCTGTTGTTGAAAGAAACTATTTAAAGAAGCTATTCACATAATTCACCACAGAAGTTTGTCATAACAGATAGTTCAAATCTTCTCCAACAAAAGCAGTGCCAGAATATTAATGATTTACGAGATCGAACTCGGAAGGGCAGTTTGGCTCTTTTATCTCAGCACAGTAGTTGACCACCTTCGTCCATCTACGGTGCATCGGTTATAGCGAAGATAGAATGTAAAGCACGTTTAAAGTCATTTGTAGGTTATCAGTGTATGTCGACCGATGCCATCTGCCCTAAACTTCACACACTCCATCCAAAGTCCCTGTCCAATGTACAAGACCTCCTAAAAGCTCACATAATGAAGAGAAACATCGTACACCGAATAATTGTTCACCATACAATGGCTTTAAGTATATCAAACTGAAAATCTCTTAGATTATAGCTATCTTCCTTGAAGTGCATCGGATCCAGATTTAAGGCCATGAATGACAATGCAAATGGGACAACTGATGTTCTGAGACAGTCGAAAGAGGGAAGGGAAATACACCGATCGTTCATATTTCCGGAACTTTTCTAGACAATAGTCAAATGAGTGTTTAAAAAATATTCTTCCTTGCTCTATACCAGGGGTGCTCAACCATTTTTTCTGTCGGACCGCCTACATATGATGGATATTTCACGCTGGCCGCAACTTAAGGATTAATGGAGGGGAGGGGGGGGAGAAATATTTTAAGACCAAGATAATATAGAGAATTTAAAATGGGGAAATTGATCAAAATATTGAAACTCCTATTTTGCTTTTTTGAATTATTATTTTTTATTTTTGTCACTGAATTTTTCTCAATTGGAAGCATTTAAGAATAACTCTTTTACAATTTCTGCATCATTAAACGGTTTCAATCGATTACCAATGATATAACAAATTTCATAGGATTCCCTTATTATATATGTGACATTACCACTGGCCAAACATTTTTAAGCAGTTGTAAAGATTATTCAAGAAAGCCTATTTCACCTCTTGAAAGACATCTTTGAGTAAAAGTGTCATTGAACGATTCCTGTTTATTGGTATTTTTAATACACTTTCGTGACAAATCAGTTATTAAACCATGCTTGTTTTTTTCTACAAAATAGTCAACTTCCCAATCGGCTTGAAACAATCTATTTTTTTCGAATATTTTTCGCTTGCAAGATGTGAAAGATAGTTAAAAATTAGTTCATCTCATAAAATGGTCGCTACTCAACTATTGTCTATTATCACTAATCAGGGTAATTCGCACCCAAACGACATCGACAGCAAAAAGCAAAATTGATATATTGATTTTTTAATAAAGAATTTCCCACCAAATTTTCATAAATAAATGAATTTCTCAGAGCAATGGATCATGACCGGGCCACTTAAAAAGGCCCGGTGGACCGCAGGTCGAGTGTTGCTGCTCTACAAACCACTCACTATTATCTTACACAAATTTTTTAAAACTTCAGCTTCCAACTTGATGAAAACATAACACTGATGTCAAATGCACACCAGTGTCTAATGAGAACACTTTCTACATGCTAAGAGAGATTCTTACCTGTCTTTATATAAATAAAAAAAAGAGTCTTTTCATTTAAAATATAAGAGAAAATTTTTTATTTTTTTTTTTGCCATGTGTCGAAATATGTACCATCTTATTAAATATAAAATATACACTACTGTTTCTTTTTCATGTGTTAAATTTCATTTAACAAGTCCTTTAAAAAATATTGATGTTTTTTACATATTATGGAAGCCTGTGTGAGGCATAATTAATATAAAAATAATGTTCACAAATTTTTTTAAGAAAATGAACATCTGATAAAATTTATAACCTTGTGCTTACACAAAAATACTACCATTATCCATAGATTTTCTTCATAGTCATATAGACTTCCTATTTTTTCTGAATCTACATTATATTCATAAACGAGGAAATCAAATTATAAAATACATAGGAAATATTTACTACAAATATATAGCACAGTTAGATTACAAATTAACGTAACATCTTAAGGCTGCCTGGTTGTTTGCATTTAATTTTAAAAAGTTGTTCAATGTGCTTATTTTCCGATCTTTTAATCGACCAAAGAGAGGTACATTTAAATATTAGTAAAGCAGTAACTATAAACAATCAATTATCGAAATATTTTTAGTTTATTTTTAAATAAATTAACCTGAAAATTTGTAATCCACAATATCTATTAATTTTAGGCAAGTAGTAATAGTAGTAGTAGCAATAGAAATAATTACATGTATGGCTTCAAAATTCTCCTTTTATTTAACTTAAGATAAAGTAACTAAAAATCAGATTGAAGAAATTAAACGTACACGTGTAGTTTTAAATCTATAAAGAATATGAAACACTTAACATTACTTAACAAAATGGAAAAACTTCATTACGACACATCTCAGAACAGTTATCTTACGATTTATCACTTTATCTCTCTCTTATATTTCGTTCAAAAGAATGTTATTATTTCTTACTATCATCTATTCTGTTCTTGTCAGCCATCATATAGTTTGCTATCAATTCATATTCCTATGCAATCTCCTTTTTTACTTTAATAAAGCTGTTATCTTGCCTTCTATTAAAAGTAACTAATATCCATGAACGGTAATTCGGAATAGAATAAGATTATAATAGCTTCACAAAAATCAAAATGATCCAGACGATATTGCAGAATCTCCATTTAAAACCATTTAAACTTACTCTAACAAATTGCTTTATTGACAACCTCCAGCAGGTTATTTCTCCATTTTGCTTTTCTTTTGAAATAATGCTTACTATAAAATTGTCATCGTTGGATTATTCTATTTTATCTCCTTCTAGAAAGCATTTTCTTTTTGAAATAACTAAACAATGACGTCTAGTTAATGTCATTGCTTTCCTTTTGACATGCTATTATCACTATTGATTTTGTTTTCCTTAGAATGATTTTCTTCGCTTCACTTCAAAAGCCTTTAATATCATCTCGTTCCATCCCTTTCATCTTTTTTAATATATTCTTTTTTTATTTTATTATAATACTCATTTCCAAATTCATTGAGTCATTACTTTATTTTGCCTGCTGATGAAAAATGTTTTCTTTTTGAACCTAAAATGTGATATCAATTTGATATTTTAAAAACTTAAGTGACAGGCAAACATACGTATATTTATGTTCCTTCATTTCATTTTCTTCAAAATGCAGATGAACTTGAAAAATGATCTTGAATAGGTAGTCATGAAATTTTTGACATGAGAAAAAGTGTGCTAGAATATGTCTTATAATTAGATTACATTAAAAAGCACATCAATTTTAAATTTTGAAAGATATTTTGATATTCATTCACTTCTCACTCATCAAGTCTCACTTTTTAAATCTTCTGTAAAATACAAATAACTATCTTATTTATTTTGCTTATGCACTGAAATGGTTTTTAAAAACTATAACTCTAAATTATATAAATGAGTTAAAGTCTGATATCCCTTTATAAATTAAAAATACACAGTGCAACTTTTTAGCTTAGCAAATTTGTTTTTATAAGATCCAATCAATCTTTAAAAGAAAATTTTGGCATAAAAACAGCATCCAATTAAATCTTTATGCAATTCTATAATTTGAATTCATTTCAATCAATTTACTTCTAAAAGGTCTATAAGTAATACTGGAAAATTACATTTTTGTGTAGTTATAAGTGTTTAAGTCAGCGTTTCTCAAATTGTGGGGTGCACCCCCCTAAAGGGGCGTGATATCTCTATGTGAAGGGCCCAAGGTTACTAAAAAGTTGAAAATAAAAAAAAATTAAAATAAGTATTAATTTACTGAAAGGAAGCAAAACAAAATACAAACAACAAAATGAAAATTAAATACACATTTACACAAGTATAATATAATACAAGTTCTTTTCATGTATTAGTTTTGCACAATTGCTTTTGATTATTAGTTTATCAATACTAAATTAAAAACAAGTTTATTAATTACTAGTGCCTCCAATGGGTTTGTTATATACAAAATTTAATACTTATCTTCATAATTTATATGGTTTATAATTAAAGCTTATTATATCTTTAACTTCAAAATACAGTTTTGTTTTATCCAATACATTTTTATTCTATGGGGAAGGGGGTGAATGAAAATTATGATTCAAAATAAGGTCGCAAATGTTGAAAGTTTAGAAAACACTGGTTTAAGCTCAATTTGATAGTAATGTAGGAGAATAAGTTAATAAGTACTTTTCAGAGTGTTCACTAACTACTGTTTAGTTCATTTGCTTATAACAACTATTTTTTTCACTATTTTCAACACAAATCAGCTCTTTTTTTTAAAAAAATTTTTGCAGCTAGCTCTAAAACAAAGCTGTCAGAATTTATCATATAACCGATTTTCGCAATAACACAGAAGATTTGAGAACTGATATGTTTTCTCAAAATAATTAAAGAGTATTATTTTTTGCTATTAAAATATTAGTGTCGAAAAGTGTGATCGAAAATAATTTGATCCATGAGCCTTTAAAACGAAATCTGAGTTATTTACATTTAATTCACATTTAAAAAGCAAAGAGTTTTTAAAAATTTATCGGACATTTGGAAGATATTAAATTGTGTATTTAAATTCCATGAAATCCGTGCAAAAATATGTATTCAAAGATTTAAAAATTCAAGCTTATTGTTGAATTAAATTTACTTTATTTAAAATTCGCTCAACAGCTTTTGGTAACACATCTTGGTATTTACAACTGCAATCGTGCTAGGGCTGTAAATTAAATAGTGTCAACTTAACAAAGAAACTAGCATAAGAGTGAGCATGCGCAAATAGGATGTGGGAGAGGTGAGGTGACACTGTTGTCGATGTGTACAGTGTAAAAACAGTCGATATAGTGAGAAGGATAATTGTTGTGCGTCGTTAAAGTGAAGAGTTTCATTTCCATTGTTTTTAAAGCATGTTTTCAAAAGGTTATCGACAGTCATGGATTAAAATCAAGATTGAACTTGGCAAAAAGGCAGCAGAATATTATCGGAGACTACTGGAAGCCTGTGATGAAAGTGCACTACTGTATAGAATGGTTGCACGGTGGGTTAAAGCTTTTATTTGTGTGTCTGAATGAGACCGCGGATTTGCTACTCACAGGTCAGCCCTCCTAAATTAAAGCATCAATCCAATGAATGGCGTCACCGAGGTTCGCCACAGAACTTCGGCAGGAACCCAGTCGAGTACAGGTGAAGCTAAGCGTTGAATACCCGAGAGGGCGTGATTCTTACACCTGCAGGACAAACCATCAACGCAAACTACTATTGCCGATTTCTACAGTAACATATGCGTCCATGTATGCAAACGTCCTCGATTATTGCAAAAGAATCACCCTACCATGATGCATAACAACGCTCGTTGTCATGTGGCAAAAAAATGTCCTTCTCTATTGCGAAGGTGGCATTGGATAGTCTTGGAGTACCAGTCCTACTCACCTGACACGAGTCCTTGGGACTTCGATGTATTTCCGAAGTTGTAGAAACCTCTCCGAGGCTGCCGATTTCACGACGTTTCATCTGTACGCCACGTAGTAGGGCACTCTGTCGCTATCAACAATCAACTCCTTACCAATGGTCTCCAATGGCTGCCCGGCATTTGGCAAAAAGTTGTAAGCTTTGCTGGTGATTACATAGAAGAAATGTAATGCAATTGTGTACTTGTAAGTTCATTAAAAATTATTTATACATATGTTGCCATACTTAATTTACAACCCTAGTTTTACGAAGTAATTTTCAACATCAGCTGATTCCTCAACTTCAACCTACGGATATTCTTTAGGTACAGTTTATATTAACAAATACGATTCCCCCTTATTCCAAATGAAAGTCTTTCCCGGAAACAGATCTCGAACATAAGACTTAACTTGAATGTCACCATCGAAGCATACACATTTGGACTAGAGTGGCTCAAGTCGTAAGAGATATTTGAAGAATCAATTGTATTTCTTTTGGAATTCTGTTTCAACAAAACTCAAATTTCCACCATCCTCTACTGGCATAATTCAGTTAAAAATATAAATTTTGTAGTGTAACTTAGTTAAAAGGTATTTTGAAGTTTTTATCTTTGCATTTTTGAAAGAGCTCAATCCATGGCTATAACTATTTGATTTCTACGGTCCCATAATGATCCTCACAAATTCCTTTGGTAACGTGTCTTCAAGTATTAAAAATCATATTTTCATGAAATGATAAAAGAAATTATAGGAAATCAATGCAAAGTTTTACATTATAATGCGGTATATATGTACGTTTAATAATTAAAAAAATAACAATATCTATAATTATTTAAAATGATATTACATGATTATATTTTCCTAGCTCATTCACTTAAACAGAAGTATCGCTTCTACATCTTAATCACAACCTGATGTAGAAGTCTTCAAATACAATAAAATTATAATTAAAAAAATAAAATAAAGCATATTTTAATCAAAAAATAACTATACTTGGTGAGTTATATCTAAAAAAACAAATCAAATTTCCTCAAATCTAAATAAATAAAAAATAAACAATACATATAAAAAATTTTGCTACATTAATATAGTAAGTAACACGATATTCAAAATTAAGCTCATTGAAATATTTTAAAAAACAATGTTCCGCAATATTATATCGAGTATGTTATCTAACCAGAAATAAGATGAATTAGTCTTATGGTTGAACAAGATGATTTCTCATTATTTTATTCTATTAATAATACATTAAAAATATAAATGTTGTTGATTTATATATTGTAATATTAAGTTTTAAATCCGAAAACCATAATCAAGACGTAGCCCCAAACCAAAAACTTGACTTTTTTTGTATTCTAATAAACGGGTTAACTTCTTAACTGGTTTGCCCGTACACCGTACGGGCTAACGAAAGCTAGCCATAAATGGTTTGCTTGTGCGCTGTACGGCAACTTGGTATATTTTCTTCTTTCTATCTTTAATTTGAGCTTATTTTAATTCGTATAATAATATTATTGCTGCTACTGATTTTAAGAGAGGCAGTTTGTCTATGACATTGATATACTTCTCATTCGGGATTTTCTTTGCGTTGAAAGCAGTAATTTTTCATTGAAGGCAGGAATTTAGATTCTTGAAAATATTCAATATAGAACAGGGGCTGGGGCGAGGCAGTGTGAAATTTGTTGTTGGAGAAAAAATGAAAATGGAAAGATAATCCAAAAAGGCCGATATCATCTCTGTCCCTATTGCAATATAAGACTTAGAATTACACCATGATTCAATTTGTGTATGTGTGTATATATATGCATACACACTCAAAATCCTCATCCATTGGAAAAAGAGGTACTAACATGAAATTTTTTGCAAGTACCAGAGAAACTCTTTTAAGATATATGAAACACTTTTCATAGCACGCAGAGTGTACTTATAAAAAGCAAACATTTAGGATTTATTTGTGTGTTCCCCAATTAAAAAATAAAAAATAGTGTGAAAACTTTGAAATTGAAAATTAAACTAAAGTTCTTCTATATTCACATTCTGCGTTAAATATTATGCTAAACTTTCCCTATTTGCGACCCAATATTCAATCACAATTTTCCTCACCCCCTCCACACAATAACAATATATTGAATTCAATAATACAATACTTTACCACTAAAGCTACCACACGGTATTAATCTCTTAATTACACCGACGTAGATAAACGTCTCGCTCTACCAAATCGGTAATTGCCCCGGACGTATATATACGTCTGTCCAAAGTGCGATCTTTTCTGTGCACTGCTATTCATAAAATTATTCTGAAGGCTTTGGAACGCAACAAAAGCACCTTGAAAGACCTTCCTTATTTATTCCTTTTCTTCCCCTACCCCCGTCACATCACATAGGCACACCTGCGAGGAAAATGATGGCATTGGAAGCGAATCTTGTAACTTTAAATCGGCAGTTAAGCGATTAATTATAAATCATACAAATTATCAAGTGTTAATTTGTGTGTACAATTTTATATATGGTAAGACAATGGGTCACTGGTAATTATTATACTCGTTCTTAACTTAATATTGTTAAATTAATTATAAAATACATTGTGTGTGCAGTACTGATGCATTTATAAGTATATTACATCAGTGTAAATGTGTATTTCATTTATTATTACGTCAGAATTCCTTTTTGTTTTGTTTACTTTCAAAACACTACTATATTTTTTAAAATTATCTTTTGTTTTCGACTTTCCAATATGCTTGCCCCCCCCTTTGTAGAGTTATCACGCCTCCCTAGGGAGGCGCGCCCCACAGTTTGAGAAACGCTGGCATAGTTATATGTAATAAAATAGTGTGCTTTTTTTTGGAACATTTTGGGCAAAAATGTTTACTGCTTAAGGGGCTAATACAGCAATTCAGTATCTGCAAGGAATCATATAAATATTAACCTGCTAACATTTCATTATTGTCTTATTTTTATAAATTACCTAACTTAAATTATCCACAATTAAAATCTTTTACGAAGGAAAAGTTAGGGAAACTCATCATTCTAAATGTAAAATCAGATTTATTGAAATACACTGATGTCCAAAAGTTAAGCATAAATCGTAAAATGCGAAAAACATGGAATAAATGTTCGTAAAATTATTCCAAATTTCTTGCGGATATTAATTGGGTGAAGAAGAAACATTGGGTTTATGCAAAACTTTTCAGTCGACTACGCCCTGCGCGAAACACCGGCGCATGTCGGAACGCGGAGAAACCATCAAACAAGGTGAATGATGGCATAAAGACGCCAAGTGGACATGTTTAAGAAAGGAAGAATCGTTGGAATGCTGGAATCCTCACGATCACAAACCGAAGTGTCTCGAAATCTGAATGTGGACCAGTCTGTGATCTCAAGACGGTGGCAGAGGTTTCAAAGAGCGGGAAAGGTTATCCGACAACCAGTATCAGGTCGACAAAGAGTCACAACCTCTCGCCAAGACCGATATCTGGTAATACGTGCGCGACGTCAGAGGGGCAGTACTGCCAGAGCACTGTGTTCGGCGCTCACAGTCGCCACAGGAATACGAATTCCGAGACAAACTGTTTACAGGAGACTCAATCATGCTGGCCTGTATGCCGGAAGACCAGCAGTTTGCATTCCCCTCACGTCTGCGCATAAACGCGCTCGTTTGAACTGGAGTTTGAATCATCAACATTAAAGTGTTGGAGAGTGGGCCAATGTGACGTTCAGTGACAAGTCCCGGTTTAGTCTGAGTAGTGATTCTCGGCGGGTAACGATATGGAGAGAACGTGGAACACGTTTTGAACCAAGAAACATAACGGAAAGTAATCATTTTCCATCAAGGGAAGTAATGGTATGGGCAGGCATCATGATGGACGGCCGCACAGACCTCAATTTCTTTGACACAGGGTCTGTGACTGCTCAAAGATACAGAGACGAAGTTCTTGAGCCTTATGTTCGCTTGTTTCGAGGTGCTGTCGGTCCTGACTTCATATTCATGGATGATAATGCGCTATGTCACCGAGCGGTGCTGATTGATGACTTCCTTGAAACGGAAAACATCCAGAGCATGTCGTGGCCTGCGAACTCCCCTGATTTAAATCCTATCAAGCATGTATGGGATATGCTCTGGAGACAGATTGCAGCCCTTTCGTCAAGATCCGTTACAGAACTGAAGAGAACTGTCCAAGAAGCTTGGAACCGTTTGAGCCCACAACTCATTCGTCATCTTATAGCATGGTAAATTGCTGTACAGCGTGCCTGGCTGCCAGAGCTTTATTAAACTTATTAACACGCCTTATTAAACTGCAGCTTCAGTATTTTATTTAATGTTTTCTTTCATTTTTTCTTTAAAGTGTGAATCATTGTTATGCTCAGTTTTCTTTCAAACTGCTACTTTGGATAATAAAAATAATTATTATCATTCTTTTGATTTGCTTCCTTATTTTATAACCATTTTACATTCGCATATCACGTTTCCCGCCATTCTGATTTACAGTTCCTTCTTTATTCACATAATTATCAATTATGCTTAACTTTTGGACACCAGTGTACAGTAATTCCAACGAAATAATACAGAAACAATTATTAAAGCAATTCAACATAATCTCATCAGAAAAAAATAATCTATTTTTAAAAAAAGGCTATCAAATCACTTTGTACGAGTTGAAAAAATAAATTAAAAATTAAAGTACTTGTTATTTAAAATTAAAGTATTCTTTCTACAGCAATTTGCAGGCAAGAAAAGCGATTAATGACTGACCCTGGGGGGAGGGGATCTTTCCCAGACTGTCGCCTAACATGTATTACAGAGTGTAACTGCGAATCGGAAGTTTGTCACTTGAAATAAAACACGCATGTAAAATCCCTTGCCGAAAACTGATAAAGAGTTATAAGTTATAATCAAAAAATATAATCCAAAAAAACTGTATTGAAGAAACAGTTACACACTAAGAACTCACCATAATAATGTTTGAAAATTCCATTCTAAGCAAAAAGTACAAACAAATATTCGAAAAAAATCCTTCTTCTACAAGCTAATTAAGATTAAAATTTGTCAAAATGTCTTAATTACAGTGACAGGCTAAGAAAGAATACCATACTTGAAAAAACATCGGGGGGGGGGGGAATATTTATCATAAGCACACGTCATCATATTAATCCAAAAAAATCACCTAATTTTATGCATTAATAATAACTTATATAGAGAAAAAGAAACAAAATTGTCTCATATGCTTAAAAAAATTAATTTAACCAGATTGCTAAAAAAACTGAACTATAAAACGAAAAATGTATCAAATTCATCCATCATCATTTCATCCCAAATAAACTAGCTGAACCATAAATTCACCTTTTTACAAGCTCAGAAATAAAAATGATCAAACTTTTCAAAAGTTTATGATAACGAGTTAAATCTAAATACTTTACTGGAAAAGTGGTTACACGCTGAGTACTTATCGAACCCGTTCCTCTCTCTAAACTTCACATCTCAAACAAATCATGGCTCTGTGGTGCTTTTTTGTATACCATGACCCTAAATTCCTTGGAAATGCCTTGGGCCAAAACACAGAACCGGGACGATAGGAAGCGAGGTCCAATCACTCAAACGCAGCCGGGCGGTGCTTTATTCGCGTCGACATGGCTGACGAACCAAAATATTGATTCCTTTACGTTCTGTCGTGTGCTTCCTTTAAAAAAGAGACCGGAGACTACTTTTCTCGGGAGTACCTACAGGAGGTAGCGCTTGAATAACGTATTCGGAAAACGCAAGTTTAAAATAGAGAACACGTTTTTCTTTACTCCCTTCTTATTTACATAGCAAAGGAGGAGTGTGTTGTGATCGAGGATGGTAGAGGAGATTTCCTCCTGCTCTTGAAAATAGGAATCGGGTGATTTTTCCCAGTCGTCCTCCTTCATGAGAAATTTATCCGGGTTTTCTGAGGGATGAGTAAATGATGGGTGTTTGAGATGTATCACCTAAAAAAAGAAAGGAATACAATTCAAAGTTTTCCAAGATTAGGTGTCCTAATTTGTTTGGGGCTCAGATATAGATACATTGTTGCTGACGCGACAATTCAGCCGATATGTTTTAACATTTCCATTAAGAAGAATAAAAGTTCATATCATTTAATTAAATAATGTCTTATAATTGTAGAGAGAGATATAAAAAATTTTTAAATCAAGAGAATTTATATGATTGATATATACACTAAGATATATATCTGATTGAAATATGTACATCGTATACGACACATATAACGGAATAAATTTTATTCAATACATATACTGGGGCTCGAGGATTTTATGTAATCAGTCACAAAGAGATACAATTGTTCAGGAGCGGTGAAAATTTATTGTCGAAAAACAGTCCTTGATATACAAGAGCTATATTCACTGAATAAATCTCAGAATGCCTTCACACTTTCAAAGGCGTTCAGATGCAACTATCAGTGTCTAAAATACCAGTATGTTAAAGATTATTCACAAACACTCCCTCTTTCTACTCAACAGTCAAACTGATCATTAGGTGACTCTTCATGATAAAATCAATACTACTCTTCAACGGTCAAAACAAGACTAACTTAGTTTCGGCGAGTGAGGGAATGATAGTGAGAGAATATAAACGTCGCACTGTTCAGCTACAGGAGGGCTTTTGGAGTCGGACCTCGTAATTTTGAACCATGGTCAAGTGACGAGGACGACACCTGAACTGGCACCCTTGCTCCTACCACACCATCGGGAGGACGTTTGAGCTCTCGACAGATTTAACGTGCATCGCTTCTCTATACGGCGGGTGTTTAGTGATACTGGGTTCGAACTCACGACACGCCAGCCATGATCCGATACCTTGACCACTTGGCTACCGCGGCCCTCAGTTTCGGGCAGAGATTCCCTATTTATAGGCCTCACGAATCTTTCGAGAAAAGTCTGCTTACGTGATAATAGTAGATTTTTCCACTAATTTTCAAAATAATCCATATAGTCATGAACTCGCTAAAAATGGTCGCCAAAGTCTCCAAAATGGTCGCCATGTCACTCAAATGGTCACCAAAAGTGATGCTAACTTGGCTCTTTCGCCGTTTCCATTAAATTGCTATTATAATGAAATTAAAGGCGTTGCTTGCTAATATTACAAATTTAACATAAAATAAATACCACGGAAAGTAATGTTAACGTATTAAACATCCAGATGTTAATTATTTACACTACTTTAAGCATCCGTAACAATATATATATAATGAATACAATTTATTCTGTAGATATCAATTAATAATATTTTTATTTTTGCTATCCATTTATCCTCTGATAGTTTCTTTAAAAACATTTTGGACAATTGTTTTGGCCCGAGGACCACATTGTGGAAGAAGAGGACACAAGGGGGCTGCATATTTTTACAAGAATTGCATTCATTAGTTAACTTTTCTTCTCAGGAAAGGTATTAAATGTACCATAGAATCAATAAATATAAAAAATAAAATAGTGACATTTTTTTCAATTGATTTATTGTACTAATTTAATATTATCTATAACTATAAGCATATTTAATTTTTGAATCAGTTTAATGAGACAAATGTACCCTACCACAATTTTCTAGAATTTTTTTGAATAAAAAGTCAGCTTGTGTTTGTTGAAATTCTGAACACAGCCTGCAAGTTATTGTTAGACAAATTGCATCTATATTTACTCTTGATTTCCCTGTACGAAAAATTTTACTCAATAATATATGTCGGCCCATTATATAGAAAAAATTTTCTCTTATTTTTTTTTCTGACTGTCTTGGCTAGCTTCAAAAAAACCACTTTGTAGGCCACCTATGACCCACGGGCTGCTCTTTACTGCATTATGAAATAAACTGTTTCTTATTTAAACTAAAACTTTTGTGACTTATTATTCTCTTCCGATTGTTTTTCATCATTTCGTTACCCTTTTTTTCAATGCTATCATATGAAGAAGAAATTTAAAAAAAAAAAAACGGATGAAATATACTTTTTTGTTATTGGTATTCTTTTTTAATGGGATAGTAAAATTTCTTTATTTGTTTGTTTACTTCTTTTCTTTCTTTTTTTGAATTTTTTTTAAATAGTAGTTTTTAATGCGTTATAATTTACACTCACACATAGATATATGTAATGTAGCGAGGGAACTTTTTAATTATTTCCATTAGCAAGGTTGTGGTTTTAACCGGTTTTGATTGTTGAAAAATCGTTTCTAGAATACAAAATCCCATTTCAAAATATCAAAAATAATAAAATTCCAATGTTTTCAAATAAAATTAAAGATTTATAAGATAAAAATTTATAAAATATCCAAGTGCAACCTTGTTCTTACGACTGATAAGTGAGGTTAAACTCGTTTGATGGCGCCAACCTCCTCCTATTGCCACTTGATAATCTAACCTGGAACTATCCAAATGTCCAAAAATTTTAAATTTTAAAAAGTTAATACCTAAAAAATTAAGATATTTGCCATCGCATTTTAAAAGATATTATAACATGAAAATGTTAAAATTCTAAAACAACTAAGTGCATAATGTAACTGAACCATCAAACATCAAATATGATGCCCTCACCTTTAAAATGGCCGTATAGGAGTAAAAAAAATCCCTAAAATTTGAAAGTTCAAATTAGGAACCCAGTATCTTCACAAATTAAATACTTTAAAACATCAGCACACATTGCATAAATCATCTAAAACTCACCCAAGAACATCTTATCAAAACATCAAATTGAAGAATGGTATATATATATATATATATATATATTGGTGTGTTTGCGTGCGTATGTGTATATATATATATATGGTTTTGTATAACTTTTTGCAAATTATTTATATAAAAAGTTTAACTATTTTAAAAAACAGCATTTGCTCAGTACCATTCGTAACATTCAAAAGTGCTTTTTTTCATTTCTCTATTTAAAAAATGTAAACAAAAATTAAGATTAAATTAAATTCTTATATATACTAATTAAAATTCTTGTTTAAAATTTTCAATCAATTTTTATTCTGGCATCATTTCTGCCTTTTGTAAGCCAAGAACTTAGATATAAAACTTTTTTTAAAACAAAAATTTAAGAATTCTGTTACGTACACCTACTTTTTTTCCTTTTCTTTGTTTATCATATGCTGCCCTTACACATCCATAATATTCCGCTTGCGCGTTATATAGAAATAAATTAAATATATTTCTTATCGATATATAATGTCAACAAACTTCCTAAATCAAATTTACTCAAATCAAAATGTTTCACCATTGTCTTTCAAAGCGCAGACATGCTACGATAAAATAATGCTATACTGTCATTGCCTGATGAAGAAAGTTCTCTGACTCAATAACATTATCTTTCGTGCCAATAATGCGCTATTCATGATTAATGGATAATGCAGTACTCTGTGACCTGTACATTAATTAACCTTTAAGACTTCCAGCTGTTTAAGTCAGTTATTGTTCAATTTTTATTCGGGTAATATATATCATCCTAATAAATTAATGTTAAAATACTTCTATTCATTTTGCTTTTATTTTCACGTGTATTCAAACATATTTGCATTCAAATAAGCTATTACATTCACAAAATGCTAAGTATTTTATTTTGATGATAAAAAAATAAGCGAATACATTTAATTGAATTGAGGATTGAATAATTATTTAAAACAGAATATTAATAGAAATAATTAATTTAATTTCGAAACGCATTCAAAATTTAAAAATTGATGCATATTTAGTAAAATAAAGATTCTAATTGAAATAGCGCTTGAAACGAATATTATAATTTTGCAATGATTCAAATCGAAATCAAATTGTTTTAGCCAGTATTTACGGAATAATATATTATAGTATGCTAATAAAATTATCAAGGTTTTCTTTTCTTTTACTTATCTTTTGTAAAATTAGCTTACATTTTATAAAAATAATATTAATAAAAATGAAATATTCAGTCATAATAGAAATTAGAGTATTATAACATTAATTAGAATTCTCTAGAGAGTTAATTTCCTCAATTTTTGAGTATTCTACAACCTGTAAGAGAATTCAGCTCGGTAATATTAAGTTACATTATTCAACTGAATCATACTTAGTATATATTTATGCTGAATAAACATAGAAAAGCTACAAGGAAAGATACGTTTGTTATATTATATATTATCACATTCAAATTTTTTTTTTCCGAAACGTATAATAATGACTTAGATAAGATCCCCCCAAAAAAATCCATTCAAGTTTTATTCAATTTAAGACAAGGGCTCTATGGAATAATCTGGAATAAATTCACTGGTCTCAGTTATTTGTGAATTCACACCTCGGTTCTATTAAAAATCTATTTGTAACCAAAAGTTCTGCTTCCTTTGAAATTTAATTAAGAATCAAAATCTTTACGTAATGAGAATATTTATGTTAGAGAAGGGATTTATGAATTCATGTTTCTCGGGATGAGCAGGTTGTATTAGCAAATTAATTGCTTAAAGCTATTTTCACAAATTTATACTGATATCAATTTTTAAAAAGTAAAAAAAAAATTGAATTTTTTAAAAAATAATCGTTTGTACAATACCAAATGATAATTGGCAATATAATTATTGTGATTTTCACTCTCAGGAATGCAATGTCCATGGATAGTTGTAGCAATATTCAGGACACCTGAGATACATTCCTCTATTTTTAAATTTTGGAATGAAAGTTGGCAACCACGCCTTTTTAAAAGCCTTGCGATCAATATTCTCATTCAATTTAGACCTTGGATGCCCTAGTTGTGAACGGAAATAACACCTACACTCATTAAATATTCTGTTCAGCTCTGCTTTAAGTTCTTAGAAGTATGACTTCTATAAGAACAAATCTTGATTTTATAGAAGTCGCAATTCCAGAAACCTAAGGCAAAATGTAAGCTGACTCCCTTTTTTGGAATAAGTAAAGCATCGTAGAAGAAATAGGCTATTAAAATGTGTTTCCCCGCTTCCATCTGGTTCCCGGATAACTGAGAACGAAGAGCTGTTGGACTTGACTTGGTATATATGACAAGATCATATTATATGATGATTATGATTTGAATTAACAATCTGCCACATATGTGTATGCCACAGCTAGGCTGAAAAGAGATTCCCTCTTGGTCCAGTAATTTGGGGATATTATTCCTGAAGTTTTGAATTTCGGCATGCATTAAAAGTGATCGTTTCTAGTTAATATCCTCATTACTTCATTGTTTGTTACAAATTTTGTTAACTAATAATAGATGACTACAAAGAAATACTTAGACATTAATCAGATCACATCGAATTATGTTAATTAATAAAAGCACGTAAATCATTCATATATCAAAACGCATTAAAGGAGTGTAAAAATCATAATCTTACAGTATTCAGCATTCCATTTTTCAAGTACATTACAGCCCTTCTGTTGCTTCAGAGGGAGACGTTAATAATCATTCTCTCATATGAACTATAGTTAATTGACAAATGTGATAAAGTTGATAAAGAAAGAAAAAACTTAGATTTATGCAGTAAAAAGAAATTTTTTTCGTGATACATGTCTTATAATTAGTTATTTTTTAAAAAATAATTGTGCTCTAATCCAACACGATTCTACTTCTTCCAGGAAACACGAGTTAATTTAACTCAATTATTTCACTTAAATACGTAAAATGCAGAAATGAACTGTACTTTTAGTATACAATGGCGTTCTGGTTAGTAGTCAAGAAGAGTAATTAATATGAATTGTACCCTTCCTCATGAGAAATATATAACGGCTACTCATCATTATGAAAGCTAACAAGTGAATTGAACTTGGAGTTCACATTTAGGAAAGCATTCAACTCATGTATTTTACTTAAGCTATCCGACTATTTGCGACAACTTTTTGTTAAAAAAATTGGAGATATGTGGATTTTTTGTGCCTTTTAGATTTGTTTAGTACATTTTAAGAAAAATTTGTAAAAAAAAAGAGAAAAATAAATTATATTTACTAAAATAGGAAAAAGTTGATAAACATTTACAAAAAATAACATAAACGCGGCCCATTTTGTACCAAATGTTTATGAACAAATTTTCACTTTTTTAATTCTGATATGTTGCTATCTTATTATTTTTAAAATGTTCTTCAGGATAAGAGATATTTTATTTTTTACAAAAATTACAGCACGTTATCTGTTATAATATGAAATTGCTTTAAAAACAGTGATTATATTAACGTAAAGTTTGTAAAGACGGACTGTAAAGTTTGTAATAAAACAGATTGATAAACCTGAACGTTAAAACACTTCTGCTATTATGCAGAACAAACAAAAAAATATTCAATTAATTATTTTTGAAACTTTTTTAGCAATCGCTGGCCCCGTTTGAGCATTTTCAAAAAATCACATTTCGAGTAAAACGCGTTTTAAAATATGCCATCTTGCTTAAAGTAATGGTATCTGCTTCTACTAAAACACTTTCAGTTTTTGTTCTAGTGAACAGAAAGTAATAAACTTGGTATTTTGATAAATTTTATAAAATGATCTATAAAATAAAATCATAAAAATCGTCAATTTTTGGCGAAGTTCAGAATTTTAGGGTAGTCGGATACCTTAAAATTTATGTCTTGCTTTTTTCTTAAGATTGTTCTCATAATATCAATTTTTGTTTGTTTTACTCTTCTCAAGTCTTTTTTTAAAATAGATAGAATTGCTTTGGGACTTTATCATACTCGTAAGTTACCTTGAGTTTTACTGCCATATGATTCTGGATCTAAGATAATCACACGAATTAAAGTTAGATCTCATTAGGATATCGAGTCCGAAACTAGCCAGAAAAAAAATCATGGACATTTTTCAAAATGCAAAAGTTTTCAGTTTGAGTTGCCTGGAAATGTGACAGGAGCTCCGCAAGATATTACTATTTGCTTAATCAAAGCGCTAAAATTTTAAATTTTATAATAATTGAATTATAAATACAGTTTTTTTCTAAAAATAAGCATAAATACACATTTTAGAGATAAAATAAAATCTTAAATTTCATAAAATGGCTTACTTCAAGCATTAATGGATAACTGAGAAGGCTTGACAATGAAGGAGAAGGGAAAACTTATCGACATATCAACATATTCGACGTTAAAGTCTAGATTAAGCAGGAACTGCTCCTGAATTTTAAATTAAAAATTTGCAGAACACACACATAGCTGTTTCTCACACAGTTATAAACATTTTAATGCCATTCTGAACAATTTATTGAATTGAAGAAAATTTGTCAAGCTATGTGGAAACAAAACAAAAAAATATAGACGCAAATTAACGTAGGATATGAAAGCTGACTCCAGACAGCTACAATATACTTAGACTTCAATAATTTGTATAAAAAATGAGAACACACCCAATTATAAAATATAATGTAATGGCAGATGATACTTGCAGAACGAATTAATGAATAAATTACATTGTTATATTAGAATTTTTAACATAAAATACGGTATTTTTTAATTGTCTTTACTTAAAGTACCTGTAACATACACATGTTGATCTACTTTAAATATTATTTTACAATATATTTTTCTAAGTGGTATTCTTTTGGCTGGAGTTTCACAAAAACACCTTATAGTTTCATGTGTCCCTTGAGTTGACAAAGTTTCTGCATTACAGAATTCTCATCATTCCAAATGTCACTGAAATTTACGGGCAAGTTTTTGTTTTCAATACTCGTTTATTCTATTTCCAGATATACCAACGATCTTACTTTGTTTTCTTTAATTTTTTGCATGTCATATATGTACATTCAAATATTTAATTTTATCAAAGTTTTTTTTGCTTAACTTTTAAATGTATATTGCGCATTATAAATTTTTTTAAAGTTATCATCAGGATCAATTCTATTGTGGCGGTGACAAAGGACGTTATTACACGTAATATAAGCACTTGTTCTTTTTTAACTAAATATAGATTTCATAACTCCTTGCGATTTTCTTGTTTATATTTTAATAAGCTTTTTTACATTTTCCATAAATCTTAATTTTTATGAACTGAAAATTAATTCTTAATTAATTAGTGAAATACTTTTTGTGTTGTATCGTAAAACAAGAAAAAGGATAATTACAAAGATATAAGCATAGCTTAAAATTTGCTCCAAATGTAACAATTAAGATAAAAAATATTTTAATAAAAATTATGCAGAAATAGCTAAAAAAACTGTACACGTGAGAAAAATGCATTTTAATTTCTTCAATTAAAGATTAATTAATATCATTTTGCAGTTGATGTGAAAGATTAAATTAAATATTTTTTAAATTTTAATATAAACGTACTAAGGTGCATTAATCAGTTTTTTAATGTAATAAACCTTTTATACGTACAAAAATCCTCATTAATTTTCTAAAAAGGTATTCTTAAACGTAAATATTTTACTAGAAAAATTTAAACGAAATTATTTAACTGAAATCAATTACATTATCATTTTGGAAGAGTAATAAGCTTAATTACATTCAAAATTAGAATCAACTGTTTTTATTCTATTTTATATTTCAATACTTATAAAAAATTAACAAATAATTGAGTTGAAAATAAAAATAAAATCTTAAAAAATATGTGAAGAAATCAAAAGCAGATGCACTCCGAAATAAGCTCGGTTGTAATTTGATTTAAGGTAGAAAAAAAATATGACGAAAGATTTTCTCATTATTCATAGTACTTTTGCAATAATTCTTCAGTCTTACCTATTGAAGTTTCTCCACTAATTGGTTGTTACCATTATGCAAAAAAAGTAATACATGAAAAGGAGAAATATTTCCTGTCATTAACATGATATAAAAGCAAAATTACTCACATTTTTTTTTCTGCGACGTTCTCGATGCATTTTCCTATTAAACTTTACTAATGAGGGGTGACACGACATAGGAAGATTAGAAAGGACTTAATTTCTTAATTGCGATCTACATAATTTATCGTTCATTTGGGAACCAAAGAAGTAGAGAAAAAAATAAAGGAAACAATAACCCGTTCTGGTGTTTCTTTGATGTTTTGGGAGTTGTCACTTACTTTTAGTAGGTTGGAAAGGACAGAAAAAAATTCTTTAAAAGCTTTTTTCAGAATTAAATGTCATGTTGGAGGATTAATATGTCTGTGCTTGGGCGTGTAACTTATGAGAAGGACTAAAAATGCCGTATGCATTTCAGAGGGATGGAGAAAAAATTCAGAAGAGGGCTTACTCACTTTTGGTCTGCTTTTTTGCACAGAACTCAAAACAGGAATAAGAGTTCCGAAAAAGCAGTATAATTAGAAAGGTGTGTTCAAAAGATTTCTTCAGTCAGTTCTGCAATAGTGCATTTTTTTTTTTTTTTTTTTTTTTTTTTTTTGTAATCTGTAAAGCATCTGCAACTTCTGAACATCCCTTTAGCAAAAACATCTTTATTTTTCTAAACTTTTGTAAGATGTATATTAATTTTAAGTTTATTTAAATTTCTTTTTATGAGTGTTTTTTGAAGAAACGTAGAGAGAAATCACGCAAAAGGTTTTATAAATATGTTTTCGAGAAGATGGTTATTTTTTGAAACTGATTAGTAAAAATTCTTTAGGATTATTTCATCTACATATTTACTCTTATGAAACTGCCAGTATTTATAAATTACAAAAACAATTACATATTAGTTAATATAATTTTGAACAAGATTGACTTTAGCAAAATAGACCACGTTTCATCTGGAAAAGAAAAAAAAAATGCCTACTTGAGCTGCGGGTTTTGAAAAAAAACCCGCATTTTTCCTGAAACACGAGTACTTATTATATATGGTACGGTAATATTACCTATAACACTGTAAAATTATATATCATTTAAAAGTTAAGTATTTTAAAGAAACTTTTTAAGTTCATTTTTTAAAAATTTTATCTGTTTGAAATTTTTAATAAAGCTATTAAATATTCTAATCGTAAAGACAAATTAATCCCAAACATTTCTGAATTAAATATATTATTTTTTCTTTGATTTTTTTTTTCTTTCGACAAAATTATTTTGAAGTAATCAAACTGAACACTTGTTATGCAACCCATCTAATCATTTCTCTTAAAATACTGCAGATTTTTAACTTGAGAATGTACAAACTGTTTTTCAAAACATTTAAAATTTCTTAGTATTTACATGGTGCAATAATACTACAAAAAAATCAAAATTCGTTTTCCATTATTTTATATTAAAAAATAACAAAACCGTAAAAATTTAAGTTATTTTTGTGTAAGTTTGTGAAAATTGTTATATCGACTCTTACTCAAATTTTAACGAAAAATATTGATTTTCTTCTCATGAACTTTTTAATACTTGGAAACTAATAATATCAAAATACTTATAAAATGAAATAGGTCATAAACTATAATACAAATAGTATATATAATTATTTTGGTTGCTTAAGAATATTTTTAATTATTATTTCAAAATATAAATGTTTTGCTTTATTTTTGAGAAATGATAATGACAATTTTGTTTTATCGCAATCGATATTAAATTCACTTAAAAAAAGCGCGCGTGCGTTTTCTCATCAAATAACTTTATTTTACTACCACCTAATCTAAATTATCAGACTCCTGAAACATATCACGCGAATTCACTCTCAGACTGTCTCTAATGCTCCTCATTCTTTGCTACCGTACGCATCACTACTGCCCTCTATTGAGGATACAAATGTATAACATCACAGTTGAAACAACGCCATCTCTTTTATGTATAGGTACTTTATACATGCGTTATTTTTTTAATATGGAGAGCTTTTTACTTTTTTATTTGTTCTATGACTTAATTTTCATGTTACTGAAAAGAGTAAAATTCACAAGGGTAATTTGGATTTGTATGAAAACATTTAAATGCTTTCATCTTTGGAAAGAATACACATGTATTTTGAAATAATGTTAGCTCTGCTTTATCAAAAAGGAAAAATGCTTGATGTTGATTAGAATTATAAATATTGTCATAAATATTTGAAGCCTTTCCAGTTTTAGAAAGGACGTGTATAATATACGTCTTTTCCGAAGTACGATATTTTCTGTTGCACTGATGTCTCCATGAAAAAATTAATTCTCCGAAGGCTTTGGAATGCAAAAAAGGGACCTATTGAACAGTGTTTTGCGAGTATTTGCTTATTTCCAGAGAATTTATATTTACACTGCTGGCCACCGTAAATGCAACACCAAGAAATACAAGAGATAGCACAAAAAATTTATTTTGTAGATAACATGTTGACCAAGTATCAAATGATTAAATTTATAGACTTCTGTGAAGTGTGGTTCCTGCCAGAATCAGTAGCCAGAGTAGCCGCCATTGTTGGAGATCACCGCTGCCACGAGCCTCGGCATTGATTCAAAGAGACTTTGGATGTGTTCTTGGGGTACAGAAGACCAAGCAGCTTCCACACGTTGCCAAAGTTGATCTGGTGTGGCAGCTGGGGGTGTAATCTGGGTCAATCGTTGAGCAACTATAGACCACATGCTTTCTATCGGCGAAAGATCCGGAGAGCGAGCCGGCCAGGGAAGCAATTCAATCTGGCGATTGACGAAGAACCTTTGGACAATGCGTGCCACGTGTGGTCACACATTATCCTTTTGAAATATGGCTGTGGCCAAGCCCTGAAGGTAAGGAAGGACAACTGACTCCAACACCTCGGAGATATAGCCCTTGCTGTTTAAAGAACCGGCAATGTGCGTACTAGAGGAATGCGAGAGTGATATGCAATACCGCCTCATACCATAATACCCGGTGCAGGCGGTGCATAACGAAAATGTTCAGCATCCTCTCTCCACGGTGTCTCCAGACTCGAATCCGACTATCGTGGTGTTGCAGATAGATGCGTGACAAGTCAGTAAAGACAACATCATTCCATTCTGCCGCCCACATCCTTCTTTCATCGCACTATTGGCGGCGGAGAAGTCTGTGGTTCTGCGTCAAGGGTAGACCAAGCAATGGACGTCTTATGGACAGACCACTCTGCTGTAAACGGTGTCGAATGGTACGCGCAGACACTGAATGATGCGTTACAGACTCAGTGTGCTGCGCTATGGTTCGTGATGTGACTGAGCTATCTGTCACTGCCATGCGCACAATTTGCCTGTCCTCACGTAAAGTAGTGCACTGAGGTGGATGCGATCGACCACGTCGGTCCATCGTACGTTCCTGCATTCAACGGTCACATATCCGCATTACAGTTGTATGGTTTCGTCTAACACGACTACCGATTTCCCTGAAAGATAATCCACAATCTCGGTAGGCCACTATGCTTCCTCTGTCGAACTCGGATACTTGATCAAAAGCTGATCGCTGTTTTCGACGAGGCATAACTGATCGTTTTTTCAAAAAACCACAAGAAAACCCAATTGCCGGCCTTGAAATCGTCGAAATCTCCAAGCCTTAAATAGCGCTTTGAGGTGGCGCCACAGGCGTGCGTGATGTGTGTCTGCGCTGATATTCTAATCATTTGCATATCTCACCTACTCTAATACATGTTGTGAATTTCATGTTATTTGCGTGCTTCCTTCAGGTTGTTGCATTTACGGTG